>JAJMFV010000004.1:0-203868 GCA_030568425.1 Ambrosiozyma llanquihuensis | reverse complement strand
AGAACATGGGGAGAATTGATAGAGAGGGAATATGCCACTTTGAGTTTGAGGAAGCATTGTACCTTGTTGAAAGAGGTACCAGCATCTGCAAATTGTTCAAGGAAGATTGTCGATCTGGATCTGAAAAACTACCTCCTGTGAGTCTGCAAAGTATGTACTCCTTATTGATGAAAAACCCAAAAAATATTGATAATTACTTAGTTTACTCAATCCTCAAAAGAAATGGTTATACCGTGATGAGGCATTCTACTAAATTTGAACCAGAATCCTCGATACCAAAGGTCTCTAAATCAACATTTTGGGATCAAATAGTTTTGTTTGCTTCAAGCATATTTGGAAGAGTATTCAACTTCTCTTACTCTTCGTTTCTTAAGCAGATTAGAGCTTTGCTTCTACCTTCACACGGCCTTCACCAATACGGAAAGTATCACCCCTCAAAAAGCCCGAAGACTGAATATGAGATTGCCTTTGACATATGGAAGCCTTCTACCGTATTCAAAAAAACCGAAACCTCTCCTCCTGATTATCAAATTGTGGTGGTTAATTCGGCTACAAGTTTTCCTAAAAAACCGATGCTTGACTTATTGTTTGATAAATCGGTTGTAACTTCAGCCAAAGAAACTAAGCAACAAAAAATCACAGACAGGAAAGAAACATCAGAAAAGAGTATTACATTTGCTGTGGTTGACAATGGTCTTGTTAATTTTGTAGTTCTATCGAAATCGGACTTCAAAAATGCTGGTTCTCCTTGGAAAGATAGCTGGTCCGCTCCATATAATCCATCGAAATACTACAGGCAGTCTTGATTTGTTTCTTTCTCCTACTTTGTTGAACTTTTCTATATAGTACAAAAGAACTAATACAATCTTTAAATATACAAAAACAAGGCCCATACTGGCCTTGATATCAAGTGTAACCAAATCATCTTTCGTGCATAGTATTTCCAAAAAAATACTAAAAAATAATAGCACCGGTTGGTTTCGATCCAACGACATCAGGGTTATGAGCCCTGCGCGCTTCCACTGCGCCACGGTGCTTTAGATGTTGTGTTTTTGGTCCAAGATCAACATAGCACATTAGAGGGTGGAAAAAAAAATTTGTAAAAAGATTGTTTTTCCTTCATATCTTCTGTAGTTTTGGTTTTTCTGTCTAGGGAAATTAGAAGATGTACTTCAACCCTATGCTTCCTTACTTTATAGTTTAATTTTATCTATTATGTTATTAAAAAAGGCTTTTTGAAGCCATAAATTGAAGTTTCCTGTCAGAACTACAGCGATTACTGAAGTTCCTAATGATCTGATATTGTTAATTGAAAGTATCTGTCCAGACGTTGTTCTATATTTAGTATTGGATTACAACGGATTACGACGGCATAAGCAAGCAAGGGGGTAGATGAGCTATTTCGATGAATGAGCTGGTTATTAACGACCAATAGAGTCATTCTTACCATTGTGTATCATCCGGCTATGAACTAGAAAATTGACTCGATCCAGTCCGATTTATGAACAAGGGACCAAGAGTTCTGAATGACTAACAACTTGTAGGTATTAGATCAGTTATGATTAAACGTACTTTTTATATTCAACTATAGTGACAAGTATAAAATATAAACTTAAAAGAGACAAAAGTGGGAGTACTTATATTCCTAGTACTTTAACCAAAATTACCATTGGAAATATCATAATTTAATCTGCATTGTTTATACATCTCTTTGATTTCTTTTAAGTTTATATTGTACACTTGTCACTTTAGTTGTATATAAAAAGTACGTTTAGTCATAACTTCTCTAATACCTACAAGTTGTTAGCTAAGACACATCGGATACTCTCCTCTCTGATAAAGTCTTATGTTATGATGGGCTAATCCCGATACTAAAAAACAACGAATAATAAAAGTGAATTTTTTGCTTGTTGAATACGGGTCGACTGGATGATGAAATGTAACCTTAAAACATTACTGTTATGCGGTGACAAGTCTGTCAGGCCCAGAGGTTAATGAGTAGGCCAATTCGTCAGAGGCCCACCCTAAATACTGTCCTGGTACATGTAATATTTATTTCACCTTGGGTGCAATAAGCTTCAATCGTATACTGTATTAGAATCGCAGAATATTACCTTGAGCTGGAGAAATACCTATGATATTAAATAAAAGAAGAGCTAGGTATTTAGTAAAAAATTGTAACGTTTGTTAAAGAAAAAGCGAAAAGAGAGAAATACAATAACAAGAAGAGTTAAGGATCGCAATGACGGGAAGTGGAGTAACGTTCCTCTTTGGTGAAGTGATTAGCACGAAATTTTGGTTTACAGACTACGGGAGACTTCCCTGAATCAAGTGTTAAAAGGGAGATTCTAAGTATAATCACTGAAGTATACCACAATTTGATTATCATTAGTTTGCTTTTCTTACAGCTTGAAGGAGACATCAGTATCAAAAAGTGGAATCGAGTTTATTTGGATTCGAATTTAAGTTCTCTATTTTTAAACTTCGGGTCTCCTTTTTACCTCACTGTGAATTGTTTCGTTGAATCATTTTTAGGTAAGTGAAACAAATAAGTAAATTTACTGCTGCTTACAAAGGCTTCGAGGAAAAGTCTCTTTCACTGTAATGTAACTCATTTAGAGCCAGAAACGCAATACTGTGTATATTTTTAGAAACATTTTCATGCCTCGTTTCCAAGTTTGCAACTTGATACCAAACGTATCTAAGCTCAGTTCTGGAATTCATATCTGAATATGCTGCTTACAAGTTGTTCTTGCTCGATATAGCTACATTGATTTGGATACTTATCAGTTGCAGTCATAATTTAGAAGCCTTTGTAACAAAAGCAGATCTACAAACATGAGTGGTGGATAAGTAAGTTTTGAACAGTTGCAAAGAATCCTGTAATAGGAGAAATTATGCGCCTACTATTAATGAGAACAACTGAAGAGATGTATGGGGCATAGGTGCAGTAGATATTTTCACGGTAGCATCTGCGTGCTTTTGAGAGGAGCTCAATCACGGAAATAACCCTATATAGTCACAAAAAGCGACATTAAAGCGAGGTAAATCCGTAGTGAAAATATTTTGGATTCTCGGCCAAAATGACTAAAACCAAATTGCAAATTATTTTCAGCCTATCTTAAAGATGATTTAATTCATTATTGCTGCAATATTGGGTCCAGAAAAGTTTCCAGAATAGATCATTGAAATCGATGTACGGAGATTGCTTATTTCCATTGGGCCGAGAGGTCAAGACCGTGTCAAATTATTGCGCTCGTTGTTTGTTGCATAACGGGCTTCGGTGAAACATATTTGTTTGAGATTATCATTTTTATTTCCTTGCATCGATTTACTACGCCTACCACTGCCGAACTCGAAATTTTTAGGATACTGTCAGTGAAGCAATATATCGTTGACGACTGAAAGAGTTCACGTTCAACCGTGTAGTTTGTGAGAGCATTCAGCCTGGCTCTGCTGAAAATTGAGGACCAGCGGCGGGGGATGAGGTTTCCGTGTTATGCATTCGAATCGTCTGGTGATCTTGACTGAGTACGGGTGTAAAGCTAATAAGAAACCACATGTCCAGTCCCATCAACATCCATACTAATCTTTGATGATGAGTTTTATGTATATATATATCGTAAATGCGCCGATTGGTAGTCAGCAATGACGGTGCTAGTCGATCAGATGTATTGAACTCCGCACTACGTAATGAGAACCAAAGGGCTTAATTTTTAGATTTGAAGGTACATCTGGAAGAAAATGCAAATACTAGCAACAATACAGATAATTGCAGCATTGACAGTAACAGGAACAGTAACAGCAGCAATAACAATAAGATCAAGTAAAAGAATAAGTCAATAAACTCGGCGAAATAACCAAAAGTGGACCCGCTGGATTGTTATGGCTGATACCACCCGGTACGGTGTTATGACTGGTATGGAGACCCTGCTTAGTGTAAATCGCGCTGTAGAGAGAGAGAGGCGCACATCTCCAAAAAATGTTTTTACTTCAACAAGCTTTTGGTACCAAAATATTTTTTGTATTCCGATATATAAGACTCCTTCCAATTCCGCCTTTTGCTGGCGATAACATAATGTCAATTTAGACACAAAAGCAAAAACATTATCATTCAATAAACATTATCATGACTACCCCGTCTTTTGATATCCCCTACGAGAGTATCACTTCCATTTACAACTCGGCTGCCACTCAGCTTGCCAGTATCACATCTGTGCTTGCTACAGCAAGTGAGACACTAACCATAAAGAGTTTGGATCAGATTGTTGAAAATCAGGAGGCAACCATGTCTTATTATTCACTCTTAGAAGTTCTTGCCACCGCCACCAACTCTGCTGTGATAAGCTCGGCAGCAGTTCAGGCAGCGGAAGCATCCGCTGTTGTGGAGGAGCTTTTCAGGTCTGGTGCATTCTACGATGGTAATGCTCCTTCACTTGGTGGAAATGCTGCTCTATTGGCAGTATTTGGAGTGTTTCTAATATGCAACTTTGTGTTTGGTATCATGACAAAGCAATGGTGGTTCATGGTATGTTGGGTTATGGGTCTCATCTTGGAAGTTCTCGGATATATTGGCCGTGTTCAATCTCACTTTGATGTTGAAAATTTCAATCCCTATGTTATGCAATTGGTTTGCCTTATTCTTGCTCCATGTTTTTTGATGGCTGGTATCTACTACTTATTGGCCCAATTGACAGTGGTTATGGGAACACATTACTCAATATTGAAACCAATGCAATATTCCACCATTTTTATTCTTTTCGATTTGATCTCCATTGTTGTCCAAGCTGTCGGAGGTGCAATGGCCGCATCTGCATTGAGCGAATATGACAGCTCTAGACCAGGTGGTAATATCATGGTTGGTGGAATTGCTGTCCAAGTGTTTTCCATGACCCTTTTCCAGTATTTCTGGTATGATTTCTTGATGCGTTGTTACAAAGAGCAGAAGAATAACAACGGTAAGGGTTTTAATGAAGATTACGCACACATTAGAAAAGGAAAATATTTCATCCACTTACTAGTGGGAATATCTGCCTCGGTGATATTTATATATGCTAGATCTATCTATAGATTGATTGAATTGAGTGACGGTTTTGATGGTAGATTGGCTACAGTTGAGATATATTTCATGATTCTTGAAGCGTTAATGATTTCCCTAGCATGTGTGATTTTGACTGTTATTTATCCTGGGTTTGTCTACGGTAGAGATTCCAAAATTGTGGTTGATAAAAGTATTGGGAAGAAGAACAAGAAGGTTGAAGAAGACCAAACTGCAATTCAGCAAGGGGATCTAGAAAGTGAAATTGAATCCACCACTGAACAATACGATACCCAGGAAAAGACTCCGAGAAAAGGCTTGTTCTGTGAGAAGCCTCATGTGATTTTTTTATCAGCAAATTTCTTTCCTTTTGTTATGCTTTCAAAGATACCGGAGTTCAAATCTGGTTGGTACAATCTACTAGATGAGTAGGATATCTATAATCCAAAATTTATTTATCCTTTATCATGCACCATTTCTTCCATATGGATTTAAGGGCAATGGCCAATACTGCGCACGTGACTTTTTTTTCGATAACTCGCACCGCCACAATATGTTACCGATTAGGAAAGTTCCATTCTTGTTTTTTGAGCGATTTGATTCGCGGACTTGTTTTCTTGCTGTTTCAACCGTGGCTGTGTGGAGCGGGTCTTGAGGCGTCAAATTTTGCTTGCTCTGGAGTTGCTACATATTAACCAAACAGATTGATCTGCGGGAGTTTGGTGTATGATTTGTATTTTCTGTTTTTTTGTAAGTATCATCTATATATATATATATTTGTTGTCTAGCAATCCGACAATGCGCTACTCATATATTGGATTATAAATAGATAGCTATTGATTCTGACGGAAAACTAAGCAAATAAGGTGCAGGAATTCTATCGGGAGCATCCTGCCTTCCACGTAATGTGACCATAGACTATCAAATACTTTCAAGTAAAGCTATATAGCACCGACCAAAGTTAAAACCACAGTTTACAAGAAATGCAAAAGGCTTTCAATTTATATGATTGTTGAATTATACTGTTGTGGAAACAAGTTCAAAATCCTTTGGTGGGCATCATATTCAAGTATAGAAACTTAGTCAATTCTGCATTGATGTAGTGCCAGTGTATCGTCTCAATGATATTTTGAATATGTTCAGCGGTTTATATTCTCACAAGTTCGAGGGTAGCTTACTCAGGTGGCTATTATTCTCATCCCCTCTTAGATTTGGGCCAACAGTTGATAAACATTATTACGGCTGGATTCCTTCTTGAAACCGTACGTGATATTTCAATCTAGATCGATCTTCACAAGGCCATTTGTTGTTGCTTGGGTAAATAGATAACATATACACGGACGCGTCATCATCACATACGGTTTTGAAATCGATGTGATTTGGGGGTAAACAAAAACAACAACAACAACGACATAGTAACTTGTAAACCTATTAAAACGAGACCTCTTTCTTTATTGAATGTAGAAAAACAGTTAGCATATCTGATATTCATTAACAAAAGCTCTACAACAATGGTTGATCATGATACAAGAACATTTTATGGAGGCAACAACCCCTCTTTGGGAGGAAATATCACTTTATTTCTAATAATGTTCATCTTTTTGAGTTTCCAGATATTAGCAGGAATACACTTTCGGCAATGGTGGATATCAAGTTGCTGGACTACTGGACTACTATTAGAGGTCTTAGGATATATTGGCCGGATAGTCAATGCCAACGATATCAATAAGTACCATGCGTATGGTTTGCAGCTCACCACTCTCACAATTGGACCATGTTTTATATTGGCTGGGTTATACTACATTTTAGCCCAGTTAACGATTATCATGGGAGAGAATCACTTGAGAATAAATACCAAGATTTATTCTCTAATATTCACCATTATGAATCTTTTGTCTATTGTGCTTCAGATTATAGGGTTAGCGTTGAACGTAAATTCAAAGGAGACGGATGATAACAATTTCACTGGAGGATACGTTACAGCAGCAGGATTTGCAGTACAAATCCTATCCATTGTTTTATTTCAATTGCTTTGGAGTGATTTCTTCATTAGATGTTACAAAAATTACAAAAAAAATGGATCTTCCAGTTTTGTACCTGAATATGAACCTCTTCGGAGATCCAATATCTTCATACCCTTTTTGATATCCATATCAGTTTCAATAATCTTACTTTTGATCCGAGAAATTTACAGATTAATTGAGTGTATTAAAGGTTACAATGATGATCTGGCAACCGATGAGCTTTATTTCATGATGATGGACGCATTTATGATGTGCTCTGTGTTTTTGTTGATTACGCTAGCGCATCCAGGTTTTGTGTACGGAAGATACCCTGGATTGCAGGAGGGGTTGAAGAAAAGGTTCTTTTTCAGCTTTAAAAAATGGAATAATGAACCTCTTGCCACTAAGTTGGATATCTCATCAGAACCTGAAGATGAAGAAGAGCAAAAGGTTAAAGACTTGATAAACTACAGACTAAGCGTGGGGACTTTGGGAACCCTTGCTACCTTGGAGTGTACAGTCCGCAGGATGGGAACCATGGATTTCCGACAATTTAGAGATAGTATAGCTTCTTTTGTTTGATCTTGATATTGTTCGAAGTATGTATGCGCTTTATCATATCTTTTCGTAAGACTTTCTTATATTTTTGTTTCTTGGAAAGTTGGAAATAAGGGGAAGGGAAAGGAGACAACACATTCAAAATGACCGTTCCAGCTCAGCTGGAATCTTTATGTACAATAATTTACAATCCATATGTATCACCAAGTAACATAACGAAGGATGTAGGGACTGAATCAGGTCTGAACCTGGACTGAAGCTCAAAGAGAGTGCGTCTGAAAACGGGACATGTGTGGCGCAGAAAGAAGCCTTCCAAAATGAGGGGAAAACAAAGTTGCAATTTGGGAACATCAAATCCAACTTTCAAACACTTGAGTAAACCAAACAAACCAAATAACCTATACAGAATTGTATTATAGTGGCTGGAATAGTCAAGTGTCAATATGCTATCTATTGTTAATTATAACTCAAGGTCTGTTTTCCAAAGAATGGGAAGAAGAAATCTACGTTCTTTCTCAACAATATCCCGAGCTTTGAAGCCTTTCTCATTAACCGCAGGCTCTGAACAAGCTACTTGGCCTGAAGGATTCAGATTACCAACACCAAAGACATGGGAAGAACAGGAGGAAGGTGCTTTGTCGAAGGCCACTAAATGGTTTTTGATGGCTGAGATGTTTAGAGGTATGTACGTTGTGCTTGAGATGTTCTTTAGAGCTCCTTACACCATCTACTATCCTTTTGAAAAAGGTCCAATTTCTCCAAGATTCAGAGGGGAACACGCATTGAGAAGATATCCATCTGGTGAAGAAAGATGTATTGCATGTAAATTATGCGAGGCAATATGCCCAGCACAGGCAATCACAATCGAAGCTGAAGAGAGATTGGATGGTTCAAGAAGAACATTCAAATATGATATAGATATGACAAAGTGTATCTATTGCGGTTATTGTCAGGAAAGTTGTCCTGTTGATGCAATTGTGGAGACTCCTAATGTCGAATATTCTACTTTGACAAGAGAAGAATTGCTTTACAATAAGGAAAAACTACTTGCAAATGGAGATAAATGGGAACAAGAATATCAATATGCAGCCAATGCAGATGCTCCATATAGATGAAGGAAAGCTTTAATTAGAATTGATGTTATTTATCTGTTAAAATTGCAACAAAATCTTTGTTAAGAAATACAAGTTTACCTTTAAAATAAACATATCTATACCGCCGTTCCCTTGCCATGCCACCACGTTGACCAACTTTTTTCTTGTTTTTATCGAACCTGGTCACTAAGGTGTCTATTTATTACTTTATTTATTTTCAATAATATATGTGTCTTTTTGTACTGATGAGAAATAACCATGACTATACAAAGTTCGTACGGTTTCAAGAATCTATAGCTTAAAGCTCTAAATAAGGATTTTTCTCAAGTTGCCCCATATTTATTAAGCGATAAAAAAAACTTTTTGAGTGAAAACTAAAGTAAACTTTCTTCAAGATTTTGATTACAAGATCAGTTGAAGATTCCAATAAGACCGGTATTATAGATCATTTCAGATTCGATCAAGATGAGTTTACAAAAGTATGTATTTATTAACTTGAATTCAAGTTAATACGAATGACGATATACTAACAACAACCCCCCTCCCTCGATTTATTATAGAGTTTCAAGAGCACAAATATATGAATCTGATTCAAACACATCAAGTATATCGGAAATTGACAACGAACTACATAATGATAAGTGTGAAATGGATGATGAATTTGATTTTGAGATCGTTGATATAGTGGATGATGACAAACCTATAAAACAAAATGAAGAACAAATCAAAGATGAAAAATTGAAAGATGATGATGCTGATGATAATGATAATGATGATGAAGATTGTGGCAAGAAACAGAAGCAGAAATTTGAATATTTTCCATTGTTTTCAGTGGGACCGAATGTATCCAGCACATCACATGAATCGGATGAAAATCAAACAGATAAAAAAAACCAAACTGGGAAAGTACAAGTGTTGGTTCAGATGAAGCTTGGGGATGAAGAAAACGGAGATGATTACTATGAAGATGATGATGACGAGTTAGATGATTTTGACAGATTTATCAAGAATCAGAAAAGACCAGATTCTTTTTATTTTGCAAGCTATACTGACGATTGTAAAGTTAAGTTTGAGCAAGTTGCACTTACAGGAGAACAGATCTTGCAGATGAGTAAAGATATAATACCCAACAATTATAGAGTTGTTGATTTGGATTTGTACAATAAGAAAGTGGCTTTACAAAATAGAATAACGAAGACAAAAAAGGAGAAGACTATCAAGTCCAGACCAAGTAAGAAGCAGAGACAGGGAAGAATATATTCTAAACTAAGAAAGAGCCAATTTGAGAAAGAGTTTGCTGATATAAAAATCAGAGAAATACAACGAGAGTTACAGAGACAACAACAACAAAAGAAGAAGAAACCAACCAGAAGAGGAGGCAAGAGAAATAACAAGAAACCTATTCTTGCGGAGGAATAAGTCAAAAATGTATACTAAAATTTCAAACTTTTCATATTTTAACAAACTTGAAATCTATCAATTTTTAATCATTTACACCAATACGTAACTATACCACATTTCATCGCTTACCATTACCAAGCGATGCAATACTATTGAGCATCATTCTAACTTCAATACAATCATTAGACTTCAAAAGTTTCATTTCATCGGTAAAAGACAGCATAACCGAGTCTCTAACAATCTGTCTCAGATCATCGTTAATGTTCTTCAAGTTCTTGGCAATTGGTCCACCCCTGCTAACCATTTCTTTCATCTTTGGTTCGATATTTATTGCTATGTCTTTCCAGTATAAAGTTATTATGTTTGAGTTTAGATCCAACACAGATACCAACTTATCCAAAACGGTTAGAGTTTTAGTGGATGGTGGTCTAGCCGTTGAAGTGGCAATCGTTGTCGTTGTTTTACTACTGTTCGTAGACTTATTTGAATTTGAATTGGAATTGGAAGAGGAAGAAGATGAAGATTCTGGCCATTTACTTGATTTCATAATTTGTTCTAGTTTAGACATCAATTTTCCAGTCTTTGAGATCTCATTGAATATTTTTTCGAAATTTTTAGGATTGTTCAAGTTTCTCAGTATCAAATTGACGGAGTTATACGTACTTGATGATAAAAGCTGTTGGAATTGATTATAAAAAGCTTCAGGTGATATTATCACCAGTGAATTGATCAGGTTGTTGATCGAATTATCATCGTACAGATCCAACGATAATCTTTTGAAGTGAGATGTACAGATGTCTGAGATTCTTGAGATTTGAACACTTTGGAAAATTTCATAATCTCTCACCAACTTCAAAGATTTAAGAAAAGGTGAATCAACAAGATGGTTTTTCAACTGGCTGAACAATCTGGATAATTGTAACACGTTCTTAAACGGATGAGAATTCAATTCACCGTCTGATTTTCCAATTTCTTCAATTTTGGAGATGAGGTAAATGAAGTAAGTTGAGGATCTGAGTAAATCTGAAGTTTGATGCACTTTTTTCAAAGCTGAATGCAATCCTGATGCTTCGTTGAAAGGCTTCAGAATTTCTGTTTCTAGACGAGAATATGAAAGGTTTAGTTGTTTTAAAGATGGTTTGATTTCATCAACGGTATCATTAAATTGTTGCAAATTGTCGAATTCTCTTAGCAAGATATTATAGTTTGCATTTGTATTTTTTTCAATTTTTGATTCTATTTCATTCAGGTCAAAAGTCAATCTTTTGATAGGTGTGATTAAATCCAATGAATCATCATCTGTGTTGTTAGTTGATCGTAAGATACTGTTGGCGAATACCATTGCATCAAAGTCATCTTCTAAGTATGCTTCATAATCAGTAAGGTCAATCATCATTCACATACACACACACTATATATGCTAGTATTGAATGGGATATATATCTCTTTCCGTTGGTGCTGTTGCATTCATGCCAGTTAACCAGCGTGTCTTTCAAACAACCGATTTGGCATTTGGCGAACTTGTGTACCATATTTACTGGCTGTGCTCAAGAGGGAAGGAGAGATTTCAGTTTTTTTGCAAAATTTTTATTTTTGAATACTGAAAGGTGATGAAGATGATGGGGGAGTGCAGATATAGTAAGTCAATAACAAAAAGATAATACAGATCCGACTAGTAACTGATATATCATACAATGGGGTTTTCATTTGGATTTACAGAAGAGAATTTGGAGGACGAGGATGGGTTTGATCAACAGCAACATACCAATGATCAAGAATTTGTGAACCCTATAGATTCAGCACAAATCATCACCACTCCAAGATCATTTGATGTTAAGGAACTATCTGCAAAACTAGTGGGAACAAGAATGTCATATGAGAGTTTGAAATTGGGTGATGATGAAGGCGAGATGTTATATAGAAGAGAATTCTTTGATGTCAAGCATCAGTTGATGATGGAAGATAATGAATCACAAACAAGCAAAGAAGAGTTTGATATTCTTATAGGCCAAACCGATGAAGATTTACGCCATGGTGTTTATGAAGGAGGATTAAAATCTTGGGAATGTTCATTTGATATTATCAACAAATTGCGTAAGCTGATTGAATTGAACTCGTTAAATTTGGAGACTGAGGATCTTAATGTGATTGAACTTGGTTGTGGTACTTCTTTACCTTCATTATATTTATTTCAAAAGATCATTCAATTGAAATTGAACAGTGAACAGAGCAATAACAACAGCAACAATAAAATTAGGATCATTTTATCGGACTACAATTACGAGGTGCTAAGATTGGTAACATTACCAAATATTCTAATTACATGGTGTTTGACTGCTTTTTCATCTGAAGTTTTGAATACACTTCAAGCAAGAGAAGATGTTGAAGGAAACATTAGAGAAGGGGAGATGGATATTACTCAGAATTTGATTGATGCATTCAATGAATGGCTTGTGAGGCACAACATTGAGATGAGCTTTATATCTGGTTCATGGAGTAGACCATTTGTTCAATTGATTGAAGAAAGGATTCCAAATTTGTCTAATGAGAAGAATCTTGTGTATACCAGTGAGACCATCTATTCACCAGAGATATTACCTATTATCAGTGAGATTTTGATCGAGCTTACATTTCCACAAACCATTTCGATATTGGGAGGCAAGGATATTTATTTTGGGGTTGGTGGGTCGATCAATCTATTTTTAATCTACTTGGAGGAGAGAAACCTGGCGATGCAGAGGGAAAAGGGGCCAGAGTTTGCCTTGGAATGGGAGACAGAGAAGGTGAACAGCCAGTTGAAGAGAAGTGTTGTTAGTATGCGCCGTGTTGGAGGTTTTGGAGGTGTTTGAGTGTATAAGTTTAGCACATATTGAATAGATGCAATATGAGAGTAGTGATATTGATAGTGATAGTGATAGTGATGTATTGTAAACTGACCACTGTGCCCCTTTTTCTGTTTCTCTTTCTCTTTATTTCGGCAAACGGCAAATTCTCAAATTCTCAAATTCTCATTTAAAACTTTTTGTTTCAGAATTCGCTTCACGTTAAAGCAGAACGAAAAAGAAAAAGCAGAAAGAAGAAAGAAAAAGAAAAAAGCAAAACAACTGCTCACAAAGAGAGAGAGAGAGCGAGTGGATTTGTATCAGATTCACCATTGCACTCTTAACTCTTAACTCTTAACTCTTAACTTAACTCTATATGGCTTACAACATTATTCATCCAAATTGAATTACTCCTCTCTTATCACTAATCTAATATCCTAACTACCCACATATACCCCCCTTCTCTCCCCCGCCGCCCATTTTGTTGAACTGAACCGCATGCTCAATCATTACACTTCTTCAATAGACAGATACCATATTTAACTCACCATTTTCACTAAACTCACTGCTCTTCAATACTCCCTTAGTATCAGTTGAATACATATTCTTCTCTGGAAACAAATAGATTTCCACTCAACACACACGCTGCCCTCTCTCTATTTTTAGAAGAGACAAAATAAATTCCATCATAATAAAGGGCCACCACACCTGACAGTCCAAAAATAAATACATACAGGATAACATATATACATCAATAAACACACATACTTTTTTTTTCTTTTCTAAATATGAGTACTGCAACAGACACCGTGACGTCAATGGCACATGCCACGGAAGGTTCATCACCAGAACTTGATTCACCACAGAGGATACCCATACCAATGGAATGTGCCATGGATTTGAATAATGATTCCACTTCAAGATTTCCTACCAAACATAACTTGACAGAAGAGTCAATAGACTACCCAAAACCTCGAAGAGCAATGAACGCCAAAAAATTACAGTTGGATCTATCAAATCCATCCTCATCTTCTTTATCATCAAACGATACAATTAATTCACAAACCCCAAAGAAACAACTATCTTCACTTTTCAGATCACCTTCATGCTCCACTCCAATCTCAACTTCAAGTGCAACTTCAAAAGTCCTATCGCCACTTCGAACGGATTTCAATAGTTCAAATCTAAAAGGCCACACCAGGCATAGAAGTGCAACAACACTATCCTTATCAATTCCTGCCAATAGACATATAGCTTCAGGACTTAAGACAAGTATCCCTAAATCTAATAACTCAAATGCCGAACCAGGTTCCTCCTTCTTTGCAAACATCTCTGAAGCTTCAAATTCAAATATTGACCATAATACTGATAGAAACATCATCCCAGAACAATCCAGATTTTTACCTAGAAGAAAATCGCCCTCATCCTCTAATATAAAGCCACAAACTATAGTTCACTCATTCCTGAATATGAATCTCTCTGATGATGAATATCCTGAAAGTTCAACTTTCTACACATCCTCCAAACTTGTCGACCCTTCATCATCGTTCAAAAATGCTTATCCTCAAGGACCTGTGTGTGTGTTGGAACCTAATCTGTATTTATTTTCAGAACCTTCGTTCGATCAATTGAATGATTTCGATGTGATAATCAACGTTGCTCAAGAAATTAAAGATTATTCATCTCAAATTAAAATGTCAGATAACAAGAAGAAAAACATTGAATATTATTTCATCCCATGGACTCATAATTCAAGATTAGTCTCTGATTTTCCAAGGTTAACTCAAATAATAGATGATGCTCTAATTCAAAATAGAACTGTCTTAATTCACTGCCAATGCGGTGTCAGTAGGTCGGCATCTTTGATTTTAGCTTATTTCATGAAACTGAATAAAGTTGGTTATAATGACGCATATAACCAACTCAAATCAAAAGCTCCTCTCATATCTCCAAATTTATCACTAATTTACGAGCTAATGGAATGGGGTAACTATTTAGGATACTCAAATAATGCCACCTCTCCATCTTCATCATCCAATTCATCAACAGTGCATAATGATTTCAATTCCGATTCCGATTCCCCAGTTCCAATCTTAGCTCCCGAATATGTGCTTGACAAGTTGCCTGCTAACAACAATAATGATTACAATACTAATGACGATACCGACGAATAATAAATCGAAACTATAAAATCGACCACCTTTTTTCTAACATGCGTATATATATATATATATTATTTATATATGGATTACATCCAACCTTTTTGCTAATAACTCATCATTCTTCTTGTCCAATCCAAAGGACATACCATTCCACTATAACCAAGTAAAACCATTAGAATTCTTCGTTACCCGTCGCTAAATTATAACAACTTCACAAAAACTGCGCTCTTTGTGAGTGAGCCAAAATATTTAGATAGGCAGACAGACACATACTCAAAAAAATGCCCTTTTTGTTTATTTGACAATTCAAAGCAACCACCTTTTCAATAGCTACTAATAAGTAACACACCAGACTATCATAGGAAGAGTTTCTGACATTAGCCATGCCCGAAACTTTCAAAAAACATCCCTCAGTCTCGGTTTCCAAGGGACATTCTTCCTCTTCTTCTTCACATAAACAAGGTCCAAACCATCGACAACATAATAATCAGTCGACCAACAACAACAACAACAACAACAAGAACAGCAACTCATCTCATGACTCAAATATCTCATCTTTGAATAGCTTGAGTAGTTTGAATAAAAGTTCATCTGTCATAAATAGTCTTCAGCCGATGAAGAGATCTAAGAAATTGGCAAATTATGCAATCTATGATAGTTCGGGAAAGGCTATCAGCAAGGGAAGTAGCCAAAGTGTTATTGATGAAATGAAGGAAACTACAACCGAAACACATGTTAAACGAGAAGAACAACAACAGGACGAGAGCAAGACCTCTGTTTCTACATCGGGTAATACCGTCAAGCAAGTGCCCGATGACCATGAGAAGAAAAACAGTGAATTACCACAAACAACAACAACAACAACAACAACAACAAGTGAAACTGTTTCAATAAAAAATGAGAATAAAGATGAAATCAAATCAACTGATGAATATGAAACTAGTGAACAACATAAAAATGATTCTGAAGCAAGTACTGACATGGAAGATTTCATACCTTTCCCATCAAAGAAATCACGTCGTTTGCATAGATTCATGAAAAGACAAACCAATTCAGATGACGAAGGAGACATTGAAGATGACAATAGATCAAGAGAAAGATCAATCAAAAAGAGACAAAATTCAAACCACTCACTTTCATCAAGATCACAATCTCCAAGAAGAAAATTCTCTGGAAAAATGGGAAAGGATGCATCTGGTCGTTCCTTACTACAAAGACTGTGCGCCAAAGGTTTATACAACGAATCAAAGGAACTTATAGAGTCTGGTGTCAATGTTAATGATTCTGACTATGCTGGAAATACCCCTCTACATGAAGCAGCCTTGGAGGGTTTCACCGATATTGTTGAGCTTTTGTTAGACAGCGGTGCTGATATTGATAAACAATCAGGTACAATGGATAAAGACACAGCGTTGATAGATGCTGCTTCTAATTTACATTATGATGTGGTCAAGTTATTGTTGGATAGAGGTGCAAATCCTACGTTGGTTAATGTTCTGGGAGATAGTGCCTTGGATGCGTTGGAAAGAGAACGTGATATAGATAGTCTTCAGAAAGATGATTTGAGCGCTTTCAAGAAATTGAAAAAGTTGTTGGCTCAAACAACCAGAGAATATAGAAAGAAGTTCAAATCTTTCAGCAGCAATACTACCGGTGTGGATTCCGACAAGGATGATTTGTCAAGGAGACAAAATCAAAACACGTTCTATGACCTTATATCCAGAGAAGGTAGAAGTGAAATCTATGGTAAAGTTGCTGACAATGATGTCACTTTTGTTTTGAACTATGTTTCCAACTTGTCAGGCAGAAAACCTCCTTATGATTTATTATCTTTGGCTGCTAGGCATGGTCATACCGATATTGCCAGTTTGCTTCTTGCCTTCCATGCTAACGTCAACCATGCAGACAAGAACGGCTTGACACCCTTGTTTTATGCTGTTGGTAAAGATCATATTGATATGGTGAAATTGCTCCTTGAAAATAAAGCCAATCCACACTTGAAAGATAACAACGGACGTACAGCGTTAGATATTTTGCTCGATAGTGACCTGCCCGATGAAGAAGAGATTAAACTTATCAGAAAAGCTTGTGAAACTTATCAAAAGGACAAAACATCAGACGCAAAGACCCCAAGAAACCATTCGGAAGACGTGCCATCAAAGAAATCTAAACATGCTAGAAAGTTGACGAGAAAGAGACAAAGAACTATAGACTCAAGTGATGAAAGCGAGGATGACTTAGATGACGATACTGATGATGTTCACTCGAGCTCACAACAGCAAAGTAAGACACATTTGAATGAAGATGAAAAACCAAAGAGTAAGAAAAAGAAACCAACTGCTAAATTGGAAGATAAGAAAATGGATTCATTATCGGCATCTCCAGTTAAAACACCCCTTATCAAAAAGAAAAAGACTTTTGATTCTGTTGTCTCTTCATTAGACTCCCCAAAACTGCAAGCGGTTAAGAAGGAAGAAGAGAAAGCTGTAGTTGATACGTCTTCGAAGTTAACTGCAGAGGAACTACAGGCCGAGAAGGAGAAACTGGCAAGGGAACTCGAAGTTGAAAATGCAAGAAAGTCAAAAGAAGCAGAAGAAAGAAGAGTGAAAGAAGAGAAAGAATCAGAAGAAAGAAAAGTTAGAGAGGCAAAGGAACTAGAAGCTAAAAGAATCAAAGATGCCGAGGAGTTAGAAGAAAGAAGAGTTAAAGAAGCGAAGGAATTAGAAGAAAGAAAAATCAAAGAAGCAAAAGATTTGGAGGAAAGAAACGCCAAAGAAGCAGCTGAATCAGAAGCTAAAAGAATAAAAGATGCTGAAGAACTAGAGCTCAGAAAGGAAAGAGAAGCTGAGGCAAAGAAAGCCAGAGAAGCTTTAGAACTTCAGAAACTTGAAAGAAAAAGAGCTAGACAACAGCAGATTGCGAAAAATATAGAGGAAATGGAGAAGAAAAGGGAAGAAGAAAAGAAAGCTGCTGAGATACAAGAGCAAGATCGTAAGAGAAGAGAAGAAGAAGAAACCAATAGAAAGTTGAAAGAAGCGGAAGAAAAAGCGAAACTTGAAGCTGAACAGACTGAACTGTCTAGAAAGAGACAAATCAGAAGTTATTATCCATATGGTATTCAAATTGCCAATTTCAATGGGGTACCTTCTGTTGATGTTGCTCTGAAATACCTTCCACTTTATTGCTATGTGATTGATTCAGAAAAATATATTGTGGATATCCAAATAAAGTTGCTCTTGGGAATGGAAAGCCTAGATCATGTCATCCCTTCAGCCAGTATGAAGAAAATGACTTCAGAGGAAAAAAGCAGGATGTGGAATTTGCTATGGCCTACAATTGGATCATACATTAAGCTGAACAAAGACAGTTACTCTATGCAAGATATCAAGGAAACATACGACATGGAAGGCCAGAACTTTCAAGAACTTCTGCTTTCCTGGGTTAAACTATCTGACTTCAATTCCTTTATGGAGGATGAGAATTATAAGAAGATAAAAGAATGTATTGAAACAGTTGGACTCTGCACAATTTATAATGGCTCACTGTCTTCCCAATCCAAATCAGAAACTTCAATGAACCACAGTGTTGAAAGCTCTTCATTTGGTGAAGACAACCTGCCTCCTCCTCCTCTTCCTACGCCAAGTTCTGATCTGTCGGAGCTGAATCTGCCGATTACCTTAGCCAGAAAGGCCCAATCCGCAATGAAGATGATCAACAAGCACTTGTGGTAAAATACTTGCTTCTGATGAATGTAATATATGATTTTTAAGGGGAATATATATAGTTATCCCTTTTTCCAACGTTGTGTTGTTTTGTTTAGTGTACTAATAGAGTAAAATCAATTGACTGATCACCAGAGCCGCCGGTTACGCAGCCCTCAGCGGTTTCGAACAATTTGGACAAACAGCGAAAAGCCAAAAACACTCAACGTATTTCTTAGTAGACGTGGGCCAACTGCACCTGTGTGTGTGGTAAATACACATGCATTTTGTGATATCTAATGAGCAGATTATTCAGATACACTTATTTTCAATTCCAATTTCAATTTATATTAAGATAATAAACTATATAACACGGTTTAGAGCTTGATCGTTTTACTTCAACCAATTTGCGTTTGATAATTTTTTTTTGAAAGAGACTTGTGACTGCAATATTGTGTGCTTTAATTTCCGACAACGATTCAATTTTTTTGCTATATCCTAGAAAATCATACTGCTAGAGCAAATTGATATCAAATATAGAGACATATAATTGATTAGAGTGATTCATTCATGATGAATTCGACATCACAGTTTCAACAAAAGGCAGGTCAGCAGCAATCACAACCTTACCAGAATCAGAATCAATATGTATACCAGCAGCAGCTCCAACAGCAGCTTCAACAACAACAACAGCAACAACAACAGCAGCAGCAGCAACAACAACAATTTGGCTCGCTTCAAGATAGTCTCTTGCAGAAGCAAGTTCAACAACCTAATGACTCATTAAATCCTTCTACTCTGCTAGCTCAAACGTTGTATCAAGGTGCTTATAGAAATGGACAGCAGACACAACCTCAACCCCAACCACAAAGTCAATCACAGCAACAGAGTCAGTTACAAAGTTTGCACCAGCAATTGCAACAGCTTCAACAACCTGGGACTCCTCAACAGCAACATCAACAATTACTAGTGGCACAGCAACAACAACAAGCACAACAACAACAACAAGCCCAACAGCAACAGGCACAACAAGCACAGCAACAACAACAACAACAATTAGCACAGTTACAACAGGCACAACAGCATCTGCAAATGATCCAGAATCCTTCCAGTCAGCTGAACTCTATAGCTATAGACTCTTCACTTGCATCATCTACACACTGGAAACATCAACAACAATTAGCTCAAATCTCTAGAAGTTCAAATCTACCTAATTTTTATGCTAGACAGGCAGCTTCATCCTCTAGAAGAGCATTGTTGAAAATGGAAGGAGGCCAGAATCAAGGCGCCACACTAATAGATATGACCAAAGCTTTACTTGCAAGCGTCACAGAGATACCACATTCACAAGAGCAAGCTCAGAATGTTGAAGGAGTGAGACAGCAGAAGAAGTTGTCTAACGATGTAACTTTAGATGAAGAAGCAGAAGATCAAAGAATCAGAATCAAAGAAAACAACACACAATTATGGACAGGACTAGATCTGAGTGGACAGCTAATAATGACTCTTTCTTCAAAGTTGTTTTCATATAGTTTTCTGAGAAGACTTTATTTGAACGGTAATAATTTGAAAGTTTTGCCTAGTGCTATTTCAAAATTAAAGACTTTGAGAGTGCTGGATGTTTCTTCAAATCTTTTAACTGCACTTCCTGAAGAACTGGGTATGCTCCATAATTTGAGATACCTTTATGCATTTGATAACGATCTAACAGAGATTTCATACGTTTTTGGTAACTTATACCAGCTAGAATTCCTAGGTTTGGAGGGTAATCCAAATTTGGACGAGGAAGTTGTTAATATTGTTGCTAAGAAGGGAACTAGAGGTTTAATTATACATTTGAGAGACGATGCTCCTAGATTAACTCCACCAGAACCAAGAAAGTGGATCAAAGTGGGTGATGATGGAGAACCAATGACATCCGAAGCTGATCTGCTACCAGCCGTTGATGTTGATCTATCTTCCAAAGAGAGCAATTCTTTCACACTAATGAGTTACAACACATTATGCCAGCATTATGCGACTCCAAAGATGTTTGCGTATACACCATCTTGGGCATTGAGTTGGGATTATAGAAGACAAAAGTTGACTGAAGAAATCCTTTCTTATAGAACCAATATCATCTGTTTACTGGAAGTGGAAGGTAAAACATTCGAAGATTACTGGGTTCCATTGATGGAGAGTAATGGATACAAAGGTGTCTTTTACTGTAAAGGAAGAGCTAAGACTATGAGTGAAAAGAACGCAAAGAAAGTTGATGGTTGTGCGACATTCTATAAAGCTGGAATGTTCGAACTAATTGACAAAAAGATTATAGAATATGGAGGTGTTGTTATGGGACAAGAGAAATTCAAAAAGACAGAGGACGTTTTCAACAGATTTATGAATAAAGATAATATTGCATCTGTGCTTGTCTTGCAGCATATTGCAAGTGGACAAAAATTTGTTCTTGCTAGTACACATTTACATTGGGATCCAGAGTTCAATGATGTGAAAACTATGCAAGTTGCGGTTTTATTGGATGAGTTGCAAGGTGTTGTAAGAAGATACTCTAGTAGTTCGAAAGATGACGTCAACAAAATCCCAGTGGTTATTTGTGGTGATCTCAATTCGCAAGTGGATTCTGCCGTTTATGAGTTACTCGCTCAAGGTAAATGTAAAGAACATAATGATTTCAAAGGAAGAGATTATGGTAAATATACCACAGAAGGTTTTACCCATCCATTCCATTTGAGATCTGCATATGAAACAATTGGTGAGCTACCATTTACAACACTCACACCTAATTTCACCGATGTTATTGAATATATTTGGTATTCAACAAACACATTAACTGTGAAGGGAATACTAGGTGAAGTTGATAAAAATTATGCCAAGAAAGTTATTGGTTTTCCTAACGCTGATTATGCATCTGATCATTTGTCTCTAATTTCAAGATTCGAGTTCAAGAAATCTACAACTGGAAAGAAAATCAAGGCCGATTTTAGAGATGGTGGAATTTCTAGAAAGACTTGATTTGGTGCACACTTCTCCTTTTGATTATTTTCTTTTCATTTTCTCTCTTACTTTATTTCCTTATGACTAGCACATGGTATCACCTGCATTTCTTTACGAATTCTTTTTAATCCTTATTCCTTCAAATTTTCTCAATGTCTGCACATGATGGTTTGCAAAGATTCCAATAATGATTTCTGTTTTTCTCTACCATGTTGCAGATGTTTTTTTTTTTGGTTTCTCAACTAATAAAATTTTGGGCCTTGCTGTTTAATTGTCTGTTTTTTTGTCCTTGTGATTTCTTCAGTTTGTTCTGTCTTTTCCATTTTACCATTTTTCTAGTTTTGTATTTAAATTCACACTGCTTTTTCGTATGTAAGTTCATCTGGTAGTTACAAGTAATATACATAAACGTAGATGATCTCTTGGACTGGAGAGAGTTAGGGAAAGGGTGTTCTGTTCTCGATCTATTTTACCGTTCTTTCAGGAGGTCCAGGTTTCCGATCAAGATGTGATTTGTGGTGTACGGGTGTGTTACGTGTTTACACATGAATCGCAGGCTGTGCATAACAACATACCTGCGTCAATGATAAGAAGTGGAGTACTATTATGGAGTATTGCGATATACTTGCAACAGAGTATACCGTCATCCCATCTCAACAAGAACTAATGAGTAGGAGGTTTTTAAGGTTCAACTCCACTCTAGGGAAACCCAACTCAATTTTGAACCAGAGAAAGTTCATAAACTTTCAGGATGTCACGGTTCCGAACAATGCATTCTCCGTCTCATCGTACAATCTGCTATCCCGACATTACCTGTGGAAACAGGTCTATAGTTACTTACCACCACAAGATATCAATTGGAGAAATAGATTTGAGTTGCTAAACAAAAACCTTCTTGATCTTTCGGAAATGAGCGATATAATGTGCTTTCAAGAGATGGAATACCTTATATATGAAAAATATTGGAAAAAATACATGCTTGAAAGAGAGTTTGAATCTATTTTTCAAAGGAAAAGAAGACCCCAATACTGGGATAAGAGTTTGAATATGATGGATGGAGTTTCCATATTTGTTAACAAGAAAAAGTTCAAGATTTTAGATTACGAACAGATTGATTTTGGAAATTATTTTGGAGATGCACACCTTTTTGAACAGACCAAAGATTTACAACAAAGATTAGTCAATAGAAATACCGTTGCCTTGATTGTGGTTTTGGAGCATATACCCACGAAGTCTATAATTTTCTTGTCGAATACTCACCTATATTGGTCCCCTAAACATCCGGATGTGAAATTGATGCAGACTGTTCTTTTAACTCGTTTAGTTAAACGTTCCTTCCAACGATATTACAAGCTGAATGACGAAGAAACTGAGGTGGTATTGAAATCTGGGAAGAATGTGAATGTCTTCATGGTTGGAGATTATAATTCTGTTCCTGGATCATATGCATACAAATTTCTATCTCAAGGATCCATTGATGTGAAGGCTGACACTAAGATTGATTACGATTATGGTGAGAAGATGTCAGGTCGGCTTGTGACTGGCTTCAATGAATTCAAATCTCCATACAAGACGCTTTATGACGAAGGGAGGTTTTTAACAACTACGTATACACAAAACTTCAAAAAAATCATTGACTACATATGGTTCAATAAATCGAGCAGCCAGTTGAAGGTGACTAAGGCATTGGGTGATGTTGACCCAGATTATTTGAAGCAGTTTGATGGATTTCCAAATTCAGATTTCCCAAGTGATCATCTACCCATTTTGGTTCAGTTTGAAATGAAAAAGGACCATATAGACACTTAGACTCTTATTGTATAGACAGTATATTCAAACTCAATGACAGCTTTCACGTGACAACGATACCAGCAGATTACCCCTCAGCACAGCCTTAATCGAAGATCTAATCTTTTCAAATCGAGAGACATTGATTGGTTTCAGCAACTGTATGAGATAACCACAGATTTAACCCTTCATTGTACCCGGAGAGTTCTTGAATGGAAATAATCAGAAAGAGAATTTATAGAATGGTGGTTAAAACTGATGATAAATTGATAAAGACGAAAAGCAAGTATTTCTCAGGCGTTGCAACGGGAAGGCAAACGAGATCAAGTTCAAGGAGTCTTGATAATGAAGGACAGTTCAGCCGATCTTTTGATTCATTTGAACAGGATATGATCAAGATTAAGCGTGAGTTGAATGAAACCGAAACGTTTTTGAAAGTCAATCAGGACAACTTGAAGTTGAATACAAGGAAGAGATCAAAAATTGAAGTTAAGATCGAAGATGAATCTGACCAACTTCCGCATATAAAATTGGAAGATCAAAACCAATTACCTCCGTTACCATCAAAAACAACCGCCACAACCATAACAAACACAATGGAGCTCATCAAAAAGGAAAATGGCGAGGATCTAAAAGTCACCACCTCAAGATCAAAGAAACAAGTCAAACGTATAACCAAATCTGGCAGTTCAAGCTCAACTTCGGACTCATCAACCAGTAACCTACCTACGAAACCCCCTCCTAATTTTTGGCCAACGTACAACGAAATCAAAAGAATGAGGTTGAAGATAGTTGCACCCGTTGATGTATCAGGGTGTGCAAACATCAGCACCACCATAACCGGCCTGACTAGTGGTCCGGTATACAGATTCCAATGTTTGATATCGTTGATGCTTTCAGCGCAAACCAAAGACGAAGTGAACTATCAAGTCATGAGTGGAATGCAAGAATATTTTGTCTCAAAAGGTTTCAAAGATGGGATATGCTTGGATGCGATGCTATCTATAGATGAATCAGACTTAGACAAGTTGATTTTCAAAGTTGGATTTCATAATCGTAAGTCCAAGTTCATCAAGCAAACATGTGAGTTGCTTCGATCTCAATTCAATGATGAGATACCAAAGACAATTGAAGAAATTACAAGTTTTCCCGGTGTTGGACCAAAGATGGGGTTTTTACTATTGCAAATAGCATGGAACATATCAACTGGTATTGGTGTTGATACCCACATGCACAGAATGGCGAATATATACAACTGGATTCCAAAGACAAAGAATTTCACACCTGAGTATGTTCGTAAGTGCTTGGAGAGTATGCTTGCTGATCACAAAGAAGAGTGGACCGAGATCAATCCCGTGTTGGTTGGGTTTGGCCAGATGGTGTGTACGCCCGTTGCTCCGCGTTGTGATATTTGCAGCTTGGCTAAGACTGGGTTGTGTCCTGCTGTTGATAAGAGATTGTTGAAAAAAGTTGAGGATGATAAATCAAGTGGGCGAGTCATTGCTCCGAAGAAAAGTAGAGGTGATTTGAGTGAATTACTCAAGGAGTTTGAATGATGTTTGTGTCTATTTATTTGCTTGATTTGTACTACTACTGTAAATATTGTTGATTATCACAATTATCATGAGAGTAGAGGTATTGGTATATAGACGGCGCGTGTGAAGGGATATATATATTAATGAGGAAGCAAATAAAGATAATGAAATGAAACTAGGAGTAATAAAATAAAAAATAAGAAACATAAAACATAGAACATAAACAACATAAGTCATAAAAAAGGGGGGAGAGAGGAGAGAGGGGAGAGGAAAGGGAGTCTAGAAACTTTTAGGAATAAGGTGAAGCATCATCATGAATTTTTTGGAATAACTTCAGCTTCGCTTGAGATATTAATGATCTCAGCAGTTGATATCATTGGCAAACGGTAAACGAAAAAACCTCTAATGACTAACTTGAACGGATTGCTGAAAACCTTGGCCCATTGCTCATCTGATAGATAATCACCTTTAAATTTATAGTTTGAGCCGGGAGATGATATTTTGATCTGTCCCATCGATTCAGTAGCAACTATTTCTTTCTTGTGATTTAACTCATACCAAATATCAGATAGTGATGCTAAGAATGTCACTGGTGGACCATTGTTTAGAATTCCACTGAATCTCAAAGGTGTGACGAATTTGGTTGCATTTCCCAACAGTATAGTCAAATCAAATTTTTGGTTTGAATCCGTTGGCGACAAATGATTATTCTCATCAGCATTATCATCACCATCATCACCATTTCTTAGTAGTGATGAATCTGTAACCATGAAAACATCCAAGTTCATTTCCCATATGGTTATATCCTGAAAATTGATATTTGTAGAGTTCGAGCTAACATCAAACATCAACAGTTGGTCACTAACCAATATATTGTCCAACACAGTAACTTTGAAATCGAGCAAATCGTTATCAAAATTTTTCAAAATGATAACTTTCAAAATAGCCAATAGAATGCTGACTATCAAAAGCAAATACAATAAATTGGATAGTATTTTCATAATCATCTTTTGTTTATAATAGGCAGATTTATAATCATGTGGTGAATTGTAATAAAACTCATGACTCAAATTTTCAACATCTCTTTTCAATGACAATGAACCGTATTGCGAATAAGGTGGTTCAACAATGTTACCTGACACATTAGCTGCAGTGCTACTGTTATTATTATTTTCAACTCCGTAACGTTTCAAGTTTGTCAGAAACGGTCTTCTTAATAATGATTCTGCATCGTTCAATTCATCGTCATCATCATCAAAGGTATAGTCATCTATTGGATTGAGTGAGAACATTCGATTCACTGTATGGCTGTTATTATTGGTATTATTGTTACTATGGTTCAGATTGTTGTTTGCGATATGGGAAGAAGATTCATCTGGAATTGAGTCATAAGAGTGTATTCTTTGATTACTGTTGTTGAATAATCTTTGAGAAACTTTTCGAACTTGAGAAATAATTGTCTTTCTTGGCTCACCAAGTTTTGAAGTTGCATTATTGTTATTGAAATTCAGCAGAAGAGGTGTATGAGGGTATTGTTGATGTTGATGATGCTGATGTCTCAGTAAAGGCATTTTGCTGTTGTTATTGTTGTTATTGTTGGTCAACGTTAAATATGGGGAATTTGGTTGATAATTAGAATCTCTTGTGATTGTAGTTGTTGTCATTATTGATTGTTGATCTAAGAAATCCAACTCATGATCAACGTTCATGATTCTATTGATGATATTGTTATTGTTTGACATTCTTCTGGACTGTTTCAAATTCAATTCATTGGGATGGATTCCATGAATGGCCAATCCTTGAAATTCAGATCCGGTATTGATGGACATGTTATCATTGTAAATGAATGTTTCGTCATCAGTATTTTTCCGGGGTCTTTTGGAGTTTCCGTTATTGTTGATCATGTTATTATTGATACCATTCATATCCAAAGTAGATGAATATATGGAGTTTTGATACACAGAGATGGAATCATCAGTCATAATTGAAGGTAGATTCGAATTGACATGGGCTGACAAGTCTGTGGTAATCGTTGTTGGTTGTCCACTAGACACGAACAATGAATGATCAGACTGCTTTGACTTTTCCTTGTCGTTCGGTATCATTTCACTTTTCAAATTCACATTTTTAACGTTTGCGTTACTTGTGCTGTTGCTGTTTGTTAATGGGAGATGTTCTTGTGAGTGATTCAAGGTTATGGGATTTACACTTTCAAATGAGAAAACCTTGTTATCGTTGATCAAAGAAGGCCGTTGTTTCCTTGAGGATCCATTAGAATCTTTTCTATTCGATACAAGCTCATTCATGACTGTTGAATCGAAGACGAAAATCTGAAAAGGTCTCTTGTAGAAATCGGTGATAGCACGTATTACATGGGATACTGCCTTGATCCTTGCAAAAAAGGGAAATAGACCACAAAAACAAACAAAAAAAATATCAAAAAATCAATAAAAAGTGGCGCGCGCGCCCATTCAGATTCACCAGCCACACCGGGGAGAGAGATGTGCATCACCGTACAATAGAATAGATTAGATTACTCTGAACTAAACTGAACTAAACTGAACTGATTTTTGCTTGAAAATACACAGTACTGAAAGAGATGAAGAAAACAAATACACTGGAAATGACAAACAAAGGGAAACTCAATCATAAACCAAAGCATCACCTTTTCTCTGTTCAGCATAGTTTTCGATGGAATGATCTTTCAAAGTCTTCTTACGGCTAGCAGCCAACTTCTTACCCAATTCACCAGACTCATTCTTCAATTTGGCCTTAGCAA
Organism: Ambrosiozyma llanquihuensis; assembly: GCA_030568425.1. NCBI lineage: Eukaryota > Fungi > Ascomycota > Pichiomycetes > Pichiales > Pichiaceae > Ambrosiozyma > Ambrosiozyma llanquihuensis. The sequence goes on along the minus strand of JAJMFV010000004.1, from coordinate 175,993 downwards.
CACGATCCTCAGCTGCCTTTGCAGCCAGCTCCTTTGCCGTCATTGTTGTTGGTGTTGTGGTTTCATTGGAATGAGCTGCATGTGTATTACCAGTTGTCAATTTTTCTGTGTTATTTGGATTTATCGTGTTATGAGGTGTTTGTGAGTGATCGACTTCAATTTTAGTACCCAACTTTTGACCTTGACCCTGTGATTTAGGTTTGTTGTTTGTAGCACTTTTAAGCTTGTTCGTATTGGCAGAGGTGGGTGAGAATGCGGATGTGGCGGGTGCACGCTGGTTGGGTTTGCTTGTTCCCACTCTCTTTTCAGTCTTTGCTGAGATCTCTGGAGGTTCCTTGGATGCACATATACCCATTGTCAACCGTTGGCACTGTCTGGTACTGTGGGCAAGCCATGCAAGCCATGGCCTGTTGCCTCTCTCTCTCTCTCTCTCTCTCTTAGTGTGCACAGATAAAACAGCGTGGGCTCTCAGAAAACTGCGCCACCTCCTCGCGCCACCCGCACTTTCTGCCATTGTGCCAGCACGGGCAGGTTGCAGGTTGTACACCATTCATTACAATTGATTAAAACCATCCCATTAATTAAGTGTTCGTAAAGCAGTTTCGAAGAAACAAAGAAGAAAAAGAAACAAAGAAAAAGAAGAAGAAAATAAAGAAAGAAAAAGAGAAAAATTTCATGCTTCTTTATGTCTATATAAACAAGAATATGTGGTATTAGAGAAATTATTTTGTCGTCATTAAGTTAAGTTGAATTTTTTTGTAGATTCATCGATGCATGTGTGTACCTATCTATCCACCGATTTTTTTTTTTCATATTTGTGGTTTTGTTTGCAAGGAAAAAAGCAAGTTAGTGTTTAGAATTCTAATATTTAATATGATTTTCAATTTGTGTGTTTCTTGAAAAGAAATCTAACTGAGGTAAATAAATACCAGTTGTATCAATATACTTCATATCTTGGAAAACTCTTGAATATGATCTGTTCAATTTGATATCAAATCCAACATAAAGTTCATAATTCTTCAAGCTGATGAAATAAGGTGAACATAATTTGAAAAGTTTAAAATATAAATCAATTCTATCATTGTTAACTTTTTTAGAACGAACGGTTGCATCTCTCAAGGCAAACCAATCAGCATTGGTGATATTTCTTGAGCCCATTTGAATATTTGAATTTAATAAATCTATAAACAATTGATAAGTTTCAGTAATTGGTAAATTAACTGAACCTGATGATTTCAAAGCACATCTGTAAAAGACATTAGTCTTTGGGAAATAATATAATTCTGATGCTTTAATAATTGATTTGAAAATTTCAACATTACCCCAAATGGCAGATTTGGATAACAAACAATTGAAAAAAGGTTCATCCATTCTCTTGATATCATTATAGATGGCAAGAATCTCTTTCAAATCATTCGATGCTTCAACTGTTAAACGAGGATATTTGTTAAAAAAGATATCTAAAAAGGTATCATTCAAAGATGAAGAAATTGATGATGTTGATCTACCCTTTTGTTCATAATAAATCCAAGTTTTTCTCCAAATATCAATAATTTTGGATAAATCTCCAGTAACAGCCCAAGTATTTTGCATGTATTTCTTAACATAGTTAATTTGCAGAGGGGTATGATAAGGCATATCTTCTTTTAAAGCACCTTCAAAGAAAACATCAGTAGTTTCAACATCCAAACAATAACCAATAAATGATAAATGAGCCATAGTCATATAACTCTTGATTGCAACTGGTGGTTCAATATTCTTACTCAAATATTCAGATAAAACTTCAGTTGTTAATTCTTTAAAAATAATCAATGCATCATCAACTTTTTTCTCGATTAAACAAGCTCTAATCATTGAAATTTGTAATTCTGAATGGACTCTTTCATTCAAAGATTTTGAATTTTTGATATTCATATAAATTGACCAAATTTCATTAAAATTGAAACCATCATTATTATCAATCAAGAATGAAAACACAGAACCCAAGACAGATTCAGAAGTGAATTCTTCATATAATTCTGGTGAAGTATTTTTACCTTTATCCCAAAATTCAGATGCCATATCTGTTAAGCCCATATCTTTATAAGCTTTGAATAAATTTGTCAAACCTCTTGAACTTAATCTGATTTTACCTTGTAAGATATCATCACTAATCATCAACAAAGAATTTTTCAAATAATCATTCATTTGAATCAAAGGGTTATTATAATCTTTATCAATATTTTTTTTCAATTTTGATAATTCTAATCTATGAACTCTTAAACCATTTCTCAATAATGAAACCAAATCATCCATTCTCTTGGAATTCAAATCACCGGTTATCAATAGGTCATTATATAGGGGCATTATTCTATGAATGGATTCCCAAAATTGTTCAGTACCACCGGGGACTTTACCTGTTGCCAAATCAAAAGATGAATTATGGGCAACACAATCATCAAAAGCCATCAGTTGTTTATAGTGAGGTAAACTTGATTTTGAAACGTTTGCAGTGATATCTTTCAAGTCATTAAGTTTGCTGCTTATGGACTGATCAAAAGTTGAAGATTTGCTTGAAGTTGCGAAATTTCTCTTGTTTCTGTTGTTTTTATTGTTGCTGGTGTTGTTGATCTGATAACCAAGTGGAGGAGGGGTAGGGCGAATTAGGACATTGTTGTATGTCATACAAGATTTCAATGATTTTGTAGTGACATTAAAGGAATTTTTGGGGATATTTCTAATCATGGTGGGGATACTATATTATGGGGATACCAAGTAGAAGTAGAAGCAGAAGCAGAAGCAGAAGTAGAAGGGAGAGATGAGATGAGATGGGATGGATAGATAGATAGATATTCAGATATAAGTAAGAGGGAATTCCACAGAGGCAGAAAAGGAAAAATTTAGTGGAGTCACAATTGCGCATTTGGGCGAGTGGCGAGTGGCGAATTTGGCGAGTTTGGCGCCTCTTCTCGTACACCGGACCTTTCTGCTACGCTTTCTGGGTGCCACTGATCACTTGAGATTCGGGAAGGAGTGAAGAATGTGTTCATGTGTTCGTGTATCCATGTAGTCCGATATCTCTCTGTTCCGTGCTAGGGTGGTGCCTTATCGGTATCTTGTATCTTTAGAAGACCAGCCATAGTGTGTGTATGTGTGGATTGCTCTCTGTGACTGACTGAGTGGCTACTGGCACGCGCTCCTGGGATGGCAGCAGAGTCTAGATCTCGATCTCCGGCCAGTTCGAAGATCCAAGAAGAACTGAACAACTGGAACAACTGGAACAACAGCAACAGCAACAACTACATGTTATACTGGTTATACTCGTAATACTGGTTATACTGGCTATACTGGTCTCATGTTACATGCCTTGATCACATCCGCTACTGCTCTCACCCACTCTACTCATCATGGCTCCCCTGGTGACACTACCACCCTCAATAGTCCCGGTTCTGGACCCTTATCTCCCTCCTTTCCTTGAAATCAACCAACATCAAACAAACAACAAGGGTCTCCCCTTCATAACACTCACATATGCCCAATCCTTGGACTCGAGAATAAGCAAAGAAGTTGGAGTCCAAACAAAAATTTCACATCTGGAAACTAAAACTGTAACACACTACATACGCTCAAAATTTGATGGAATACTAATAGGTATCAATACTGTACTCTCAGACAACCCTTCACTAAATTGTCGGTTTGTTGGCAAAACAAATGATACACCAAACAAAATCAAACCAATCATAATCGACCCAAAATTCAAATTCTTCAACACTTACACAACCTCAAATATCTGCAAATTGCATCAACAAAATCAAGGTTTATCTCCAATCATAGTAATCAGCGAACGCATACTATTGGAAAATCAAATAACATATACCGATTTTTGCAAAAAACATGATATAACTCTAATTGCTTTAAATTCATCAGATAATTTCCATTTGTCTTGGATTGACATCTTCAAGACTTTGAAACATTTGGGATTGAATTCAATAATGGTTGAAGGTGGAGCCACTGTGATTAATGAACTTTTGATAACTAAAAACACTGAAGATGAAAAGGAAAGTGATTTGATTGTTGATTCGTTGATTATTACTATTGGCCCTATTTATTTAGGATCGAAAGGTGTTGAGGTTAGTCCTAAAAATGGTGTCATTTTGTTGGACCCTGTTTGGTGGAGTGGTGTTTCGGATTCAATCTTATGTGCTAGACTTAAACAGTTGGATTGATAAGATTTGATGATACTTGATAGGTTAAACTAATATTCTTTTTTTTTTTGTGATTTTGTTGCTTTGTTGCTTGGTTTAATTGTTTATACCATTTTCGATTGTTTCGCTTGAACTTATTTCAATTAATTATATATATATATGTATATATATTTATGATACAGAGAAAGTAAAAAAAAGAAAAAAAGAAGTAACAACAAAAAGGAAAATGGAGAGTTTTTTTATGAAATCAAAATAAATATACAATTATAGACAGATTCTGTATGAAGCATATCTACCAGAAGTTTCCGATCTTCTAATAATTTTCACAACTTGACCTCTTTTCAATCCAAGATAACGAGCAACTGGATCTTCTCTTTGGATACGTGGTAATTGAGATTCTTTCAATCTATATCTAGACAACAAATCCTTCTTTTCTTCGTTGGACAATCTAATATGCTTTGGAACCAACTCATGATGAGTGATATTCACAATAATGTCACTTTCTTGGAATGTTTCTATAGTGGCAGGCTCAGCAACAGCAATTGCCTTGGTTGCAGAAGGTGTCAATGATTGTTGATAGATGAAAATACCAGTAGAAAAATTCTTATCTGCAATATGGGCACAAAAATTCTTCATGGTTTGAATACCAACTGAAGGTTCATCACAAAATTCAACCCATAATGGACCTAAATCTTGAAACTTTTCTAAAGATTCTTCAGATGGAGTAGCTTGAAATGACATCAACTTTCTTTGTGGAATACCCATGGAATCACAAACTTTTTCACGGAAACTATCCAATGATAAATCAATTTCCTCTTGAGGAATGAAATATCCTCTGTCTCTAACCATCTCCTTCACCGTCTTGTATGCTCTCCATAAACGTGATGTTGTTCTGTCGACTTCTTCCATGTTTGCTTATTTTATATGTGTATTTTATATTAATTAATGTGATGGTTTGCGTATTTGCGTATTTGTGTATGTGTGCTGTGTTGTGTTTAGGATGCTTTGTTCAGTGGTAGTTATTAATCTATATATGCAATATACGCTCTTCCTTGAATTCCCTTCTATTTTTTCGTTTTCCCGGTTGTCTTGTGAAACTTTGCCGAAGTTAATTAACCCAATCAATGAACCAAAGCAGTGTTTATATACCAGTGGCTTGCTCTGCTGTGTTGGTAAGTCTCATTCACTTGTGTTCTTGATTTCCCTATTTTAAAAAATTTTTTGGGGGAGAAAAATAACGTGACAAACCGGGTAACCCAAATTATCAAACCTCACTTGCTTCTGTGAGAACCGATTTATATTCATATCTACTTGCCACCAATACCAGAGATTATAGTATCTATGCTAAATATATTGATAAACTTGATAACTTTTGATATATAGAAGCATGCATAAATTCTAAAACAAAGAAATAAATATAAGCTTGAAACTTTTAAAGAGAAAAATAGTCGATATGCAAGTTCAAGTTCTCAGACTTTGACTCTATATGTGAATTCAATATCCGAACTACTTTTCCAGATCCTGGTCTTTATTGTGGATACCGTCATCTTGTCAGGTAGTAATTGGTCTTTACATAAGAGCTCAAGTTCGTAACTTTTTTCATTTTCAGGAAGTCTAACTTGTACATATTGCAAGAGTTTCGAAACTCTTAAATACTCATAGCCATTCAACTTGTTCGATGGGATGGTCATCAATTGTTTGGAAGTTGATGAAACGTCCGCATTCAAAATGAAACCAATCTTGTTAGCTTCCTTGATTGGATAAATATCCAGAAATAGTGATTTCATCACCCACAGTGGTACAAACTGTTCAAGTTCATGCAAATCTTTGGAAATATCTCCAATTTTTGATAACAGTAATGTCTTTGTAACATTACCAAATGTATGCATATTCTCATTCAAAGTGAATCTAATGTCTGGATTCAACTTCAAAGTTGGGGTATCTTTGGATATTTTGAACTTGTTTTCTTGCGCTAGAAAACTTAATAACTCTAAAGGTTCCGTGAAAGTTGAAATCAATTCGAGAATGGCGGATGATTTGGATGATTCATCAGAGTTACCACTGGATGATGGATTTCCAGAGGACGATGCTGGTGAACTGGCACTGGAAACACTGTTGGTTTTATTTCTACCAAAAAGCTTTCTCTTTGGTTTTTCCTTTTCCTTTTCATTCTCCTTTCTTTCGCCGTATGAATCATTGATACTTGCAAACGATGCAAGCCTCTCTCTAGAAAATTTATTGGATGCAGTGTTACTACCCACCGTTGTGGTCTTTCTAAGACTTGGCATCAGAGCTTTGAATTGCTTGATTTTGTCAGAAGACATTTCTTGCTTGATAAATGAATTAAAAAGCGACTGAAGCACAATTTTAGCAAGATAGTATCTCTTACCCTCGTCAATTTCAAAATCAATCTCTGGATAGAATTCTTTTAATTCATCACCAAATATGGCACATGATGCATAGTTGGATTCTTGTAAGTTCACAAATAACCTACCAGCTTTAACTTGTGCAGTACACCAAAGTGGTAGCGTTTCTTCAGTTTGTAGGGGATTCGTTGCTTCTTCAAAATCATCTCCAATATTTGAAGATTGTGGGCTTTGTAATTTAACATCCAATTTTTTAACTTGTTGACAGTTAATTATATCCATCACATATATACAACCACTCTGATCAAGCACTGCAACATGTCTTCTATTGTTGAGTAGTCTAGCCTTGATCAATCCATTAGACCGCTTAATTTTTTGTATAGGTTCCAAGGAGAATGGCCTTATTTTTAATAAGGTATCAGGAACTTTAGCATAAAGAATTTCAAGTTTCTGCTTTTCAACATCCCCAGAATCTCCGGTCAAACTGTCTTCATCAGAATTGTACTCATCAAACACAAACTCGTCATTTGGCCCTCCCGACAAACGAACAAAGAAAGTTTCAATTTTATCTTCATAATCACCAATTCCATCCAACTGAGGTCTAGAATTGGAATTCCCATCAATGGCAAGCGATGCAACTCCCAAATCAAATCCAGGTTTATGAGTGGATAATTGAGAAGTTAATGCATTGTCAATTTGATCCAAATCATCATTAGACAACTGACTAACCAAATCAAAATTTGTTGCTATTGTTGTAGTTATTGCTGCTGTTTCACCCCTCTGCATATCAATAGAAGTTCTATTACTTCTGTTGAGCATTGTTAAATTACGGTTTAGTTTGATTCCCTGATACATTACCAACTTGTTTGTATTTGGAACTGACCAACGGTGAATATATTCATCTCCAACAGCAGTTGAAGTCCATATCGTATTTGCACCTTCAACAATACTCAAAATCCCCCTCAAAGCAGATGGTGATTCGATGGAAGGTAAGCGCTCATGATGGCCCGCAGTGCCAGTATTATCCAGACTGATATCTGCAATGACAGTTGATATTCCTAAACTTGTGTTCACTTTGTCGTTCAAGTAATTATGCTCAGTTGAACCAGAGCTTAGGTCAGAAGCCCTCAAATCAGTCTTCATGAGTATACCATTTCTATCACCGGAATAGAAAACATCGAAATTGGTACGCTCTTCTGGAACATACAATGACCAAACCGAAGCATCATGCATGTCGAAGTTTCGAAGGATACGATTAGTTCTCAAATCCCATAACTTGATGGTCGAATCAGAAGAACCTGACAGTATAGATGTGGATTTGAGATTCAAGCATCTAATGTTATCAGTGTGTCCCACAAATGATTTAACCGGCTTGTTCATAGTTCTTCTGTCAAATAAGTTGATAATGTGGGTTGGACCACCAGAGATAACCAGATTATCACTAGCTGCTAACGAGTACACGGAACCTCTGTCTTCTTTGAAAGCATACGAAGAGATCAGTTGGTGCTTTGTGAAATCCCATATTTTGATGTGTTTATCCAAACCACCGGATGTAATTTGATTTTTATAACTATTACTAAAGGCAAGGCATTTGACATAATCATCATGAAACCCAAGCGTGACGCTTGAATCTGTCGTAGCATTCCATAGTTTGACGGATAGGTCACTTGAACATGAAGCTAGAACCGTTGAGTGAGAATCAACCAATTTCAAATCATTGATCCAATCCAAATGTAAGTAATGACTTTTATGTAGTTTATAATTCAATTTCTTAGATGGATGGACAGTTAGTCCCTGCCTTATACTGGACTCCAATTTCATGATCTCATTTTCATTGTCAGCATTGTCGGAAATGTATTTTTTGATCACAGACGATTTGTTATAGTTTGAACCGTAACTATCCACATCTATACTGTTGGACCCATCCTCAACTTGATTTTCCGGCAACCAAATTGAAACCAATCCATCTCGTCCACCGGATATCAAACTATCAGTCAGTTTGTTATACTGCAGGGAGTTGACTCCCAATGCATGACGGCCATTTGTAGTTCCATCTTCTGGACTTAAGATATAACTTATACTTTTCCGCTTTGGTTTGATTTCTGCACTGGACATTCTTTCTTGAATGATAACAGGAACAATTGCAACGGTATTTCCTTTTTATTGATACAACGGGGTAAATTTATATTTATTTATATTTATTTTAAGCTATTTGCAAGAGTGTAGTGTTTTGATTTTATTTTCTCGTTGTCAGAGCTTTATATCGAATTTGAAGTATACTGAAGAAAGTAGACAGAACAAGAACCTTAATTGAAGATGTCCAAACACACCAGACATGTTCAGCTAATTATTCACACCAAAACAAGAGGCAAGAAATTCGACCAAAAATGGAGAAGCCTCCACACTTGCACCAGCCTCATTGGGGGAAAGAGGGTGAAACGACACAGCCACGCGGGTTGTCACTTTTAGTCTACCTTTTATTCACAGCTAATCTACAACACCCAGTGTTTCAGTGTATACACCTACTGCTTCATGCCGATTCCTCTGTAGTTTGCTTATTCTTACCTTTTCTCGCCAAGGCGCTCTCTCGTTCCGTTTCTCTTCGTATCATGAACAAACGATCTCTTCTCAACCGTGAGAACTCTCGCTGTTTCCAAAGTTCATATTCAGCCTCCACATCAACATCATCCCGATCATCCAAATTGTCAATCTTCTCGTCATTATCCTCATCTGCAACATTGAATCCTTCTGATATTGCCTTGGCTTTGTCTTCTTTCACAATTCTGTTCACCGCTTTCTCCAAGATCTTGAATGACTTCTCATGCGTACCAGTGGATGCAGTTTCATTGGTTGTAGCAATTTTATTAGTGGTTCTCTGATTTCTGGATATGAAAACAAGCGGTTGTAGTTTATTGCTCCCATCCTCAGAGCTGCTAGAATCTGAATCTGACTCTGACTCTGAATCTGAGGCTGAATCTGAATCGGAGGGATTGTCACCATCACTGTCTTCTCCGCTTGATTCTCTCGAAGAATTAACCGGCTGCTTCTTATGAGAACTTGGCGTATTATCAACTATACCCTGCCGTATCACGGGCTGCTTTCTCGACACTTCATGTACTTTCAAGTTGTTGTTGGTTGTTGTTGCGTTCACTTTGATAGTGGCTGTTTTTCCCTTCTGCTGCACACCATTTTCTTTTGGGTTCCCTTGAGTTTCATCCTCTGACTCTGAGGAGCTTGTATCCGATCTCAAGTACTCTCCCTTCCCTGCAAAAAATCTCCCGGACATGATTGTTGGTACCTACAGGGAGATAAATAAACTACACTGGGCCCATTTCGGTGTTTCTCATTTGGTTTGATCTCTTCTGAGACCTTCTGATAGAAAAACATATTTTTGCAGCGCCTGAAAATTTAAATTTTGAGAGTTCAAATTTTTTTTATTTAATTTTTTTTTCAAAATCCTTTGCATATCAAAAGGTGAACAAGGCTACTCTATACGACGCTATTGAAGACAAAATAACAACCTTATATCTCTATCCACAGCTATTCTCACATAATGTCTGCTATTTTCAAAGCTTTAAAAAAATCAAACACCAAATCCTCCTCAGAAAGCGCAATTTCCAAGCCTGAGAAGAAGAGAGCCAACAGACAAAGAGTTCTATTGATATCTTCAAGAGGTATCACCTACAGACATCGTCATTTCATCTCCGACTTGGATGCTTTATTACCACATTCCAGAAAAGAACCAAAACTTGATACAAAGAAAACATTATATGAGTTGAACGAAATTGCAGAACTATACAACTGTAACAACATCATGTACTTTGAATGTAGAAAGCATCAAGATTTATACCTTTGGTTATCAAAGCCTCCAAATGGCCCAACTGTCAAATTCCACGTCCAAAATTTACATACTTTAGAAGAATTAAACTTCACAGGTAACTGTTTGAAAGGTTCCAGACCTTTATTGTCATTCGATAAGACCTTTGAAACGGAAGACCATTTTCAATTAATCAAGGAAATGTTCATCCAACAATTTGGTGTTCCTCCACAAGCTAGAAAGTCGAAGCCTTTCATCGACCACGTTATGACTTTCTCTATTGTTGACGGCAAGATTTGGATCAGAAATTATCAAATCAACGAAACTACAGACATAAAAGACAATGAATCAGTTAGCAACCACAAGGAATTGCAAGACTTGACGCTAGTTGAAATTGGTCCAAGATTTGTTTTAACTCCAATCATCATCTTAGAAGGTTCATTCGGTGGTCCAAAGATCTACGAAAACAAGCAATATGTTTCTCCTAACGTTGTTAGAGCTCAATTGAAACAACAGGCCGCTGAACAAGCTAACAAGAGACATGAAGCTGCTATGGACAAGAAGATAAGAAGAAGAGATCAAGTCTTGAAAGTTGATCCTTTATCCAACGAAGCTTTATTCAAAGAGTAATCTTTTCCTTTTCTTGTAATCTCTGTTCTTCATTCTACTGTATATTTTAATTAATATCTAACTATTTAAATTTTGAATCGCAAAAATAAAACCAATAATCTTTTCTTTTCTTTAACATAATACGTAAGATATATACATGTATTTATATTTCAATATGCAAAACGTCAACGCTTTTTGTCCGACTTAAAATGTCTATGGTTAATCTAGTTGATTTCTAATGAAGTAAAAAAAGGAGCTCAGGACATATTAAAGATCAAAACACACTCTAAAAGAATAATATAATATAGTTCATGACGAAAAATCATCCCAGGTAACAAACCAAAAATAAATACCAGCTAACAAATCACATTTTGATTTCATGAACTTTGTTCTGACTTTAATGTTTTTCATGCTTTGCCAAGTATTCGGTGATGAACTTTTCTTCCTCTGGAGATGAAGCTTCAACCTTTGGTTCTAACTTAGCCTTAGTAGCCCATGGCTTTGGAGCAACTGCGAGAAGGACGGTACCGACGGTAGCTAGAGCTAACTGTTTCAAGTATGGATAAAATATTGATTGTTAGTAATTCAATTTCATCAATGAGCCAATAAACATTTCAGAGACTTCATCCCATTCGGTAAGTTGGGGAAGGAATCGAACCGGGAAGATGGAAATAACCCACTCAGATCGAGCCATCATGTACATACAATGTGTGGTTGGACTGGTTTTCCAAAAATAACGTATGCACCTGCCATTTTTCAATTGAATATATAAGATTGGTAGCTTTGATATGAACTCTAAACCAGGAATCTTCCAGCTGTTGAAGGTGTTTTGGTTGTTCTCCATCTCTTTATTTCTTCTTTTCCTTCGAGCTCGACCGTCAAAAAAAACTCAGAGCGAATTTCATTGGCTGATAAACGGTGCAGAGGTGTGTCTGATAATTTGTATGACAGGGAAAGGCGCAACATGTTTTGAAGATTACTATCTGTGTGTGCCATAAAGTGGTGCAACATACAATACTTGGCGAATGGCACTCAACAACCAGAAGCCATTCAAATTCTTAATCAGTTTCTTGTCAGCTAATTGATCCAGTGATTATTTCACTCCAGTGGTACAATGGCTCTTCCATATGACACGAATCTACTGATTAATGTCTTCAGAGAATCCACCATATCCATAGTAAGAAACAAGGCAAACACCGATGACAACTTCAAAGCAAATGAAATAGAATCAGTTCTAGGTGAATTGTACTTTCCACAATGTTTAGACCAGTCTTTCGATCTAAGTGCAAACTTTCCTTTTTTATCGAAACATCAAGCTCAAAACTCTCCTCCAATGGAATCAAGTATCTTGAAAGAGCCTACTTTCAAAGACAGGCACAAAAATCAAAAAGGTTCTTTGAAAAACCCGACTCCAAAAACCACATCTGGAATAATCCCAAACAACTCGAATTCAAAACCAGTTGGCTTGAAGCCAAATGAAGAGAATCCTGTTTCTATAAATGTGAAAAAAGAGGCCGCTAATAGTAGTACCGAGTCACTGGTAACGAACACGTCCTCGCAAGCCTCCAAAGTTGCTTCCGTTTCATCATCACCAGCTTCCTCTTCTGCTTTGAATGTGAATATCAAGAACAAAAATAATACCTTGTCGAAAATAAGCAAGTTTATGCGCCCTAGATATATCTCATCTCAAAGCCATCATCACCGTCCAAATACGATCGATGAAGAGAATGAACCATCTGATCATTCTGTGACTGATCCATCTGCTGATGATGCAACCGGTTCGTTTAAGAGCGAAGTCCGAGATTCAAAAGCAAGACGAAGTAGCCATCAAGGTCAGTCGCAATCAGAAAACATCAGCTCGGAGGAAAGTGATGATATTGGATTGTACTCTGACGAAAGCACGGAACAACGTGAGAAAAACAACAATCCAGACAATTATTTGGCCAGTTCGCCGGATTCTAGCCAGTTGATTGATGATAGTTACTCATTAGGGTCGATGCACTACTCTGACGACGATGATGACGATGAATTCAATTATGGAGTTGGATTTGACTCGGATGATTATCTTGATGATTCAGACTATCTTGTGGATGATAGTCTTGAGGTCTCTTCTTCACCTGGTAAATCTCTATTCAGACCTCAGTCTGAAATTTCTAAAATAAATTTTACTAGGTCAAGAGCAAACAGCACATTCTCTTACAGAACGGGAAGACCACCGAAGTCTTTCAAATGGAAGAGTAATGCAAGTACCACCTCAATTGTTGATCCTGCCCAATTTCACCAAACACAGCTCTCCCAACAGCAGCAGCAACAAATATCAGCCCAATTTGCAGCCTCCTTACAAAATTCTTCAAAACTTAGACTGGGGCTAAGACGTAGCTCGAAATCTTTTACGAGTTTAGCATCTACTCCTGAATTATCAACAACAAAGGAGGAACCCATTTTGGATTTTTCAAAGAAAGAAGTTCACTCGGAAGATACAAGCTCCAATACCAAAAGGTCCAATCTTACCTCTTTGATCAAAAATGATATAGAGGAGGGTAGGATATCCTTAGACTTCTTTGAATATGTCGCTCGCCAGAATTTGACAACGGATGCATTTTCTGTGATTTCTGTATCATTGCCCATCTTCAAAATATCGGGCCTACAATTAAAGCTCAATGGAACCGTCTCTGTTTTTGAGTTGATAGGATTCATTCTGTTCAAGGTAAATGGTACTGAATCTGTTTCATTATCGCCAGTGCAGCAGAATCCAAATCATTGGTCATTATATTTAGCCGACGAAGATGGAGAAATTGAAGATGATTTTGGTGTTCTTGAAAGAACAAGGCAGTTCGAATCATATGGAGCTGATGAATTTGTTTTAGTTGAATGTGATGAAGACCAAATGATGAAGAACGAGAAACTAACACCATATATGGATCAAGAAACCGATGATAAGAAACTAAATTATGCCTCGAATACTTTGGAAACCGAACAGCAACAAAGACAGCAACAGACACAGTTGGATAGACGTGCCAGAAATTTGTCTGTGATGACGCTTCCAACCAATTTGACTCCTATATCTGGTATCACATTATCCAGTTTAGCGCCTCAACGTCAAGGAAGTATACCGGTTCCAACTGAAAATGCTTACGAAGAAGAATCAGATGATGAGTCAACCAGCGTAACGACCGGAAGACCACTCAAGTTAATGAGAAAGCCATATTCATCTAGTGCAGTTACCGGAACATCTGTTGGAAAGGACTCCAAATTGAGTAGACTCAAGAACAGTAGGACTTTACAAACTTTACTTCATTCAAGTGCCAATTACTATCAACAGCAACAATTAGAATTGAGAAATACTATGCTGCAGCAAACAATGTCCACTAATGGCAGCTATGGAAATTTGCCAAACATGACCTCTTATCATAGATGGACGGTTTGGAGAAGACAACAAATGTCGTTTAAAAACAAGCACCCAAAATCGTTGGCCGTTGATGGATGGCAGATTTATATACTACCGTTCAATGAAACCAACGGTTCTTGGTACGAATCCAAAACTTCTAGTTTCAACATCAGCCAAGTGTTGAAGATCAAGCAAAGCTCCAAAGTCCCAAAATATCTCAAGGTCATAATCAATAAAAATAACGAAACTGATGCCGTCTTGAAGAAATATTATTTAGAAGCGAAAAGTGTACAAGAATGTAAGGAAATTGTTGATACTATCAAAGGATTAATGACGGCTTATCATCGGGAGCAAATTCCGAGCTGAGTTTGTGTGGTGTGTTATATTATTTATCAGGGGGTTTTTGTCTATTGTTTTTTTTTGTTTTGTATTTTTTTGCTACGTTTAGAATAGGTTATACACTCTTATACACATATGTGTGGTTTTTATCGTACCTGAAGTAGCTTTTGCATTTTAAGGAACTTTTCAGTTTAGATATGGCTGTGCTACCCATACGCCATACTGATTTACGCCTGCCAAAACACAAAACACAAACAGAGAGCTCCATCTTTGAAGTATATGTCTCCTGCTTGGGCAATATACGAATTTAGTAGAGAGTATCAAGTTACCATAAATCATAATTATAGTTCATATACGCTATATCTATCAACACTCTAGCACACACAATGAGATTACTTACGGAAGAAGAAAAAGAGCTTGCAGCAGTGCGTATTAGAATATCTCTAATCTGATTATATCAATTGAAAATTACACCGTTACTAACATACGTTACATCATCATCTTGACAATATTCTAGAACTTGAAAGCCAATATTTGGATCACAATCTCCAAGATTGTGAATGTGGAGATGGGGAGACTCACATCCGAATCACAAAATGAATCGTCTATCAAGGCGACCCCAAGATTCACAGCTGCATTAGTTGAGCTCGTATACAGACAGCTACTCACAACTGGCGAGGACTTGGAGATGTTTAGCAAGCATGCAAATAGAAAGATAATAAAGCCCGATGACATGTACATGGTTACCAGAAAGAACCAGGCATTGACCACCATTTTGAAAGAATACCTCTCGCAATGGGAAGAAGCGACCTCCTCCGGAACGCAAAACAGTGAGCACCCTCAGCTGAGTAAAGAGGAGAACACACCGTTTGTTCAAAGTATACAACAAAGCAGAGGCGAAGTCCCAAAGAGTGAAGGTGACCATCTGATGGTTCCTAGCGATAGCGAGTTTGAATTCAGCGAGACAGACTTGCCTTGATCACACCACAATTCCCGTGTATAATACCCCTACATAGTCAAACTAAATAAATCCGTTCTCGTTGTAAGATCCAGTAGCAATCGTGGGGACAAAGCGAGTCGATCGACCCCGTGGGACACGTCGATTTTCGCGGTTTTGGAGATCGTGCGCACGACCTAAAATTTTTCAACGAGCTCGACGAATTGCAGCGTGCGATTGCAAACACTGTGAACATCAGAGAGGTGCATTTTGGTGAAAAATAACAGGGATTGATTCATGCTCAGCTAGAGGACCAGCTTCAGAAGTGGAGAGCCAGCTATTGTTACAACGAATATTCAACGATGTCGCTTGCCACTGCGAGATTAGGGTTTCCTAGATTCCTTTTACAGAGATCGTTCGTCAGATTTCAAAGTTCTACCACTCCGATAAGTGAAGGCCAACCATTGGTCTCAATTCCAGAATTGACACAGCAAACAGAATCCACAGAACCAGAAAAGCTACAAACTTCACAACCTGAAGAGTCGAAAAGTGCCAAATTCTCAAAGGACAATACACCAAGAAGAAGCTATACGCCAAGATACAATACAGGCCCACGTCCTCGTGTTTTCAATGCTTTAGCTCAATACGCTAGAGATCCAGCACACTTTGACAAGATTCCTGAATTGGAAAGAACTAGATTGGTGCCAACAACTGCCAACTTTTTTGCTTCCAATCCAGAGCATGAAACTAATCTATCTGAATTATATGATCTCGTCAACAAATACGTGACTTTACCTTTCAGCAAACAGAATGCTTCCAACAAATGGTTAGATTATGACGATTACGAAGAAATAGGTGGTTCAAGTAAATTGAAAATTGCCCAATACCACAAATTAATTAACACATTGAAAAGATTGGATGCGATTGACCCTCAATTGAGAAACGATGAGATTGACTCAGTTTTGAACAAATACAGAAAAGAAACCAAACAAACACAAACTGTGAAGAGCATAAAGACTTTGGATCCAATGGGTAGAGCTGTTGGAATTGGTCGTAGAAAGGCTTCTTCTGCTAAGGTTTACCTTGTTGAAGGTTCTGGTGAAATCTTAGTTAACGATAAACCATTGGAAGTTGTTTTCCCTAAGCTTGAGGACAGATTAAGATTACTATTCCCATTACAGACAGTGAATGCGGAGGCAAGTTTCAATATCTTTGCTCTTGTTAGAGGTGGTGGATCAACTGGTCAAGTTGATTCAGTTAGATTAGGTATCTCAAGAGCTTTATGCATTCATAATCCACTTCTAAAGAAGAGATTATACGCTGCAGGATTATTAACAAGAGATAAGAGAGTTGTTGAAAGAAAGAAGCCAGGTAAGTTGAAGGCTAGAAAGAGTCCAACATGGGTCAAGCGTTAAAATCATTATCACAGCATACAAAAAATTATTTTGTCTATTTTACTGTATCCATCTTGTATATAAATAGTCAATGACACATAGTCACACGAAACTCTACATTTTTTCAGTCCTATCTTCAGTAATCGTATGATGTAGTTCGCTCACCCATTTGGATCAATAAATCTGATCAATTGAAACAGTTACAATAATTCTATTAAGTGAAATAATTAAGATAACTCTAGAACACCAGCACACTCATCAACAATCAAAACTTAACATCTGGTAAAGCCAAATGGAAATCAGACAAGAGCTGTTTGTACTTCCTCGTTGCATTTGTGAGTAATGATTGTTTTAGCTCCCTATTTGTGATTTCCTTAGTTGATTTGAACTCATCTTTTATAAATTTTCTCAGTTCAGGCTGCAACAGCTTATCTGGTAGTTTCTGTGTGGATCTCAGCATGTTTCTATAAACCTTTAGAGTATTGTTTTTCAATATGAAGTCCTCCAACTGGATGTCATCCTCTTTGAAGCTTCTTCGAAGTCTCATGGGCTTGAGGGGGTGTGCTCTATGTAGCGTGCTCTGAAATCTACCTCCAAAGAATATGATATTCCGCTTGACACCACTTGCAATATCATTGAAACTCATTCTGCCTGACTATCCTCGTTGTGGGTTGGTCGGTTGATTGGTTAGTGTGCACTATTGGCTAAGGATCGTTAGGGTGGATGTTCATGCTATGCTTCCCCACTTTGTAGGAGGGCACAAATAATAATCTGATGGCACCGCCATCACCGAAACGGGCGCGACTGCGCCCCATCTCTCTGGCAGAAACTGGATTCTTTTGATGGATCTCAGTTCCTGTAAGTTCCGCTCAGCTTTTCTGGTTGGTGTCCCCAAGTTGAAAATAACGGTATGCCTCTTCATACTCATTGAAATTAGATCCGGCTGATAAAATTCATAGAGATACAGGACTGCTCATTAATTTCTAACTACACCCATCCATTTCTCCTTATCAACACTAATTCCACTTCATTTAGAAAGAGCTTCATACAAATAACAATAACAATGGTTAAGGATACTGAATATTACGACTTGCTTGAAGTCGCTGTGGATGCAAATGATCTTCAAATCAAAAAGGCCTACAGAAAGATGGCATTGAAATACCACCCTGACAAAAACCCAGGCAACAAGGAAGCTGAACTTAAATTTCAAGAGATTGCAGAAGCTTATCAAGTCTTGAGTGATCCACAAAAGAGAACCATCTATGACGAAGTGGGTAAGGAACAACTAGGCAGCCAAGGTGTCACTCCTGAAGATGTTGACCCTAAGGAGTTTTTCACTATGATGTTTGGTGGTGAAGGTTTCAATGACTACATAGGTGAGTTAAACATACTGACGTCCATGATGGAGGCCGCTAACGAAGAAGAGGAGACGGAAAAAGCCAACGACGAGGCAGAGCATGAAACCAACGGCGAGAATGCTGATTTACCAGGTGGTGGACACTCAATGGTTCATCATGATGGAAGTCCAGATACGGTTCAACAACAACCAAAGCCTGAGAAAAAGAAAAGTTCACCTGACCTTGCAATGATGGAGAAGCAGAGGGCCGAACAGGCGAAAAAGGTTGATGACTTGGCTTCCAAATTGCTTGACAAGATCCAGCCTTTATTAAGCACCGCATCAAATGGAACACTTGAAAATGACGAAATAATTCAATTTCAAAAAAAAGTCAATCAAGAAATAGAATCATTGAAGTTGGAATCCTTCGGTTTGGATATTTGTCATTTGATTGGTAAAGTCTACACTTTCAAAGGATCTGCTTTCTTGAAAGCCCAGAAACCGGTCCTTGGTAAATTCCATAAAGTTGCATCCTCATTTAAACAAGCCAGTAGCACAACCAAGAACGTTTGGAGTATGTTGTCTACTGCATCTGATGCTCAAAATACAATGAAAGCTCTAGAAGAACTAGACATCGATGACTCCGAGATGGATGAATATGAAAAAGCCAGATATCAAGAAGCAGTGACAGGAAAATTTATTTCTGTTGCATGGGCATCATCAAAATTCGAAATTGAAAGAACTCTTAACTCTGTTTGTTCAAAAATTTTACAGGACAAGGCCGTTCCGTTACAAACTAGAAAGCAACGTGCAGCTGTTTTAGTGATCATGGGTAGTCTTTTCAGAAATGCTAAAAGAGATGCAGATGAAGAATCTGACATTCAAATGTTTGAAAAATTGATGAAGGAGTCTAAGAGTCTGAAATCGAAAGATATTAGAAAAGCTGCTGCCATGCAGCAAAGCAAACCAACCATAGTGATCAATATAAACGCTGATGGCACTTTTACAGAAGAGCCAACTAGCTCTGTTCCGACGACAAATACTCCAGATGATGCTTCCTCATCTACTAATCAAAAACGTAAGAAGGGAGTCTTTGGCATGTTCTGAATTTTTTTTTAGATTTATCATTCTGTATAGTTCCATTAATTTTGTTTACTAATCTTTCTTTCTTTGTTTGCACTCAACATCCTTTACCTCTTTCTGCTTTGTTTTTGTTAGATTTCTGATATTTCAATTCCTTATTCTTATTTAGAGAAAAAATAATAGCTATTCTTTATTTATTCACCCCAAGCCTCGAATATCATAAGGAGTAGAGATCTGTTTTGTGTAAGGGACGATCCATCAGAAGATACTTGTTTCTTAGATTTATTTAGCTACGACAAGATGATTGAAAAAAAATAGGGTATAATATAACAAAATGATGCAATACGCTACATCATAAAGTGAAATAAAAAGAAGAGGATATGCTATATATATGTGTGTATGTATGTGAACGAATGACCAATGAAGCTATTAGAAACACACGATTTGAGTAGAATACAAATTCTTGAGACTAAGCACCTGAGGAACCATACAATTTGGCCCACTCTTCAAACTCCTTCAACCCTTCCTTAGAAACACTCGGTCTGATATACTTCAGGGAGTTAACAAAATCATCAAGGCGCAATGGTCTGATCTCACTTTTACTGGTCATCAATAATTTGTCTCCCAATTCTCTAAGGGGACCCATAGCTGAATCTTTTGCCAATGCTGTTATATCAGAACCCGAAAACTCATCTGTCAAATCAATCAAAGTTTCAAAATCTTCAGGCGAGAGCGTATGCTTTTGATATGATAGTAATTTGGTGAATTGTGCTCTTCTAGTTTCATATTCAGGTAATGGGATATACTGTCTTCTCACAAATCTTCTTCTTGCAGCTTCATCGATACTCCATGGTAAGTTCGTAGCCGCTAACACCAACACTCTGCTAACGTCATCACCATTATCTCTACCAGCGGCTGCCTTTGTCAAGTCTGACCACTGCACCAAGAACTCATTCTTAATTCTTCTTGAGGATTCGTTCTCACCTTCGTTATTTCTGCTTCCTAACAAGGAGTCAATTTCATCAACAAAAATAATAGATGGTGCCATCTTTTTAGCAAGTTGAAATAATGCTCTCACCAATTTCTCGGACTCACCAAGATATTTAGAAGTCAAAGAGGATGCAGATATTGAGAAAAAAGTTGATTTCGATTCAGTGGCAACAGCTCTGGCAAGCATGGTCTTACCAGTACCTGGAGGACCAAACAATAGCATACCTCTTGCAGGTTCTCTTAATCCACTGAACAAATCTGGACGTAGAAATGGATACACAACTGCCTCTTTTAGTGAATTTTTAGCAGCGTCTAAGCCAGCAATGTCATCCCAATAAACTTCATCTCCATTGACGACAATTTCCTTCAAAATTTGTTTTGCAGCGAGCGGATCAACACCTCTAAGAGAAGCAATCAACTGTTCATCATCCTTGTCTTCACTATCACTATTCAAAGTTTCTGTATCCTTGCTATCGGACGGAAGTGGTGCAGAATTGGTATTAGATGCATTAGGGGAGACCTTTCTAGAAACTGGAGGGCTTTTTGGTTTTGATCTCGAAGCTGGAGCTGGAGCTGAAGCTGCCTTCTTGTGAGCTTGATTGACTGGGCGACTGGCAGGGTGCGTTCTAGTTGGCTGTGCTTTACTAGCAGCGGTGGCTCTTTGTTGAAGGTTTCCAGGGGACATAGATCTGTTCGGCGATCTACTTTGTGTTTTGTTGGCGGGAGGTCTTAGGTGGACGTTGGCTGAAATTTTCAAAGCAGCCTGTGCTCTTTCTGCAGATGTTTTAACGCGAGGAGTGTTTTTGACTGTGTTTGATGACGCTTGTGAAGTTTTGACATTATTTAACTCGAGCTTGGATAAATTTGGAGACAGGTCTATCAAGTCACCGACGTAATTGTTGTTTCCTCTATTGGCCTGGGAAGCACTACCTCTCTGTTGTAGTTGCTGTAATGTTCTCAATGTCTCCTGTTGGCGAGCTTCTCTTTCAGTTTCCATATCCTCATCAAAATCCTTGAATAAATCATCAGAAGAAGAGGAGTACGACTTCCCATAAGACAAGCTGGTTGAAGGAGCCCATATAAGATTTGCCGCTTGCTTTGCGGTAGCAGATTGTTCATTGGAAACAGAAAGACTTGAGCTATTACTACCTGATGATGGTGCATTATTGGAGTTTCCTCTCAACGTCTTCATCAGAGTTTTGGTAGGAGCTTTCTTGGTATTCATGGTTGTTGGAGTAGTTGTTCTCAATGTGGGCGACTGAGTAGAGCTACCACCGGCTGCGGTCCCTCTGTTAGATATATGATGTTGTCTGTTCGATTCATACTCCATTTGTGATGAAAGCCTTTTGTCAAGTCTAACCATGTGATCATCAGCCTGAGCTTGTAAGATCTTAATTTCATCCATTAAGTATGATTCTTCGTCTGTTAGCTGATGACCGATGATTGACTTTTCAAGCTGATCAACCTTATAGTAAGCTATATTATGTAATGATTTCCAACCGGCAAGTGCTTCAGAAGCTCTATTATTCTGTTCAAGGCTAAGGTTTGTCAAGGAATTGCTTGCAATCTCATTGTATATTTCGAGTAGCTTTGTCAACGGTGGAACGTCTTTCTTTTTTCTGCTGAACATTATAGGATATATGTGATCTTGACGAGCGATCAGTTAAAGCAACGAGTGAAAATTTGTGGGTATGGGCTGTATGGAGGAGTTGGTATCAAAGGAAAGGTCGTAACGATTGAAAGACACTTTTAAGGATCAGGTACGAAAGATAGGATCAGACCGTGGCAGGCGAGAAATCGTAGTTAGAGTTAGAGTTGATCTTTATAAGAAGCACACTGATTGGCAACAAGAACAGGGAGATTTTGAAGTTGTATGTATAGATATAGTAAATATGATAGGTATACCTGTGTATCTTCAATGCCAGCCAATGAATTGACTTATCACAAATACCCAGTGTCAGTTGACCGTATCTGTTTGCACTCTGCGCAGATCCACTGCAAATTCAGAGCTTTTTGTTTTGTTCCCAAAAGGTGACAGGGTCGTGTACCAGCCCAATCCTCCTCCTCCGCGGGCACCAGCCACTGTTTTCCTTACATTTCCCAATGGGGACAGGACGTAAACACGTGGCGGGTGCTCATGCGCCGCTTACCGTGGCGCATAGTATTCTGCCACAAGTGAAGCACGTGCAGAAAGTGAGCGGTTTAGGGCGAAGAGTCTTAACCGAGCATCGCTTGAATGGGGAACGGAAAGAGATTCAGTTATATCACATTAAAAGTATATAGACTTACACATTACTAGTAAAAAGAAATTTATTAATGGTTATTTGAATACATACTGTAGATACATCTAGAATCTTTGAAAAGCTTCTGTGATACCGACTCTGTGCGTGTTGAAAAAACTCCATTCGTAACCTGCAATTGTCAAGCCAAGGACCAAGTATATAACTGTTTCAAACTTATTGATCTTCTTGTTGTTGCTTAATAAGTCCCTCACAGTTAGGATAAAGTCAACAAACAAGGAAAGGTTGAACAGTGATATTAAAGAAACCAAAGTATATGCTGTGAATTTGGAAATGTTTGTAAATCTAGTTGAACCTTCAGTAGCCATGGCGATTAGTGGAATCACACATGACATCACAATGAAAACAACCATCTTTAGATATAATTTATGAGTTAAACCGTTGGAAAGATAGCAATCGGAAAAGCTTTTCAAGATACAAGAGAACGAATTTGAAAAGAAAAAAGAGTACCCAATTTGGAGAATGATTTATACTCTTACAAAGTGATAGCCGAGTGATAAAATATCGTGGATCGGAAGAGACGGCTGTACACTAAACCTGAACGTTTTCCTACACGGTGATCAACATACAATGCTAGTACAATTTTTTTGTAGGATTCACGTAAATATATATTTACCTAAACACCTGGATGCTTACTCACTATAGGAAGACGGCGATAGAGTGGAGAAGTATACTCAGCACTAAACTCACTTGTGCTGCCCACCACACATGTTGGACAACAAACGGACAAACAGAATAGTCATATTCCCATGACTTTTCCTTCTCGTTGAAATGTCCGGTGAAAATACCAGTGACACCATCATAATCACCCATTATGGATCTAACTGTGATCTCTTTGATGTTCTTGGAGGACGTAATTTCCTTAGAAGCTTCCCACAATCCTGTTTCTTCGACAAAATTGTAGTAGTTCTCACACCCTTCATGGTCATGACCAGTCAAAATGGCACCTGACTTACTGTTACCAAAAACTGCATTCAAAACAGCTTGAGATGTATTGAACTGCAGGTGATTCTCGGATTTCAATAATCCAATTCTGTATTCTCCACCCTTGTGACAATTTTCGGCATTGTAGTATTCAACTCTTGGTCCATCAACGCACAACCCTTCCCTTTTGTACATTGGCACGTGTGTTAACAAGATTGTAGAACCATAGTATGGTCTATTTTCTAAAGTTTCAATAAATTGCCAGGTATATTTCAAAAACTCGGGTTGCAACAATGGCCCATCCAATGCCAACGAGTTCAAAACAACGATTCTCCATGGATGATCTGTATCGTTATCATACTCTATCCAATAGTTATCTTTACCAAACAACTTTCTCCATCTAGCCATATGTTGGAATGTGGTATCACCATAACCAATATCATGATTACCTGTAATGTTTATGAATAATGGTTCCTCTGTTAGATTGGCAGTGGACCAGTCATGAACATTTTCATAGTGATAGAATTCAGGGCTGAGGAACGTGCCATTTGCCATAGCTTGTTGAAACCAATTATGATGCGCCATCCAGTCAACATCTTTGTGGTCCTTTATGAAGTCTAGTTCAACATGAGTTTGTTCAATAGGCCTAGGAAATAATCTAGTCATAAATCGACCTGTTCTATTATAAAACTCGGAATCAGCAATCCATTGAGATGAAAACATGTCACCCATGGCAACCACATGGGATGGGTTCAATCTTGGCTTCATGACACTGTATATGTGACCAAGATAATAATCATTCCCATAATTATCTAATCTCTTGATATACTTTGTTGATGGCCAGTTCCCATTGATTTGAGGGTCGCCGATGGCTAGCAATCTAACGTCTCTCGTCTCTGGAATTAAAGTTGGATCTTCTTCGACAAAATATCTGTCATATAGGTCACCGATGTATGGTATTTGTAGTATCTGTTGCTCAAAGCTGGATAATGAAGTATAATTCTTATAAGTGTGCGTCCAGGAACACGATGATGGGGTAAAACTTGGGTACGTGTAAATATAGATGTTAACTAATAAAGACACAACAGTCACAAACCAGGCAGACTTCTTCAATACCGACATCTTATCTATATTAATATATGTATTTCAATAAATGCCTATTGATCTCTTAGAACAATATATTGTGTCTTGCATACTTTAGTGGTGAGCTGGAGTGGAATATTTGCACACAAATTGTACAAAAAATAAACGAGCGTGCGTTTGGTAAACAGAGCTACCGTGTCAGGAAAAAATGATTTTGGAATAGTACGAGAGATTCATTAAATAAATATAGGCCCAATGGGCAGATATAATACACAGTAATCAATTATTTTTATTATATATATACAATTATTCATACCCGGAAGAGTATAATACAATTAACGTATGAAACAACTAAAAGCACAAAATATCACACAAACAAAGAAGAAAAGATGGAGAAAAAACAATCAAGATGCAACCTAATATCTGCTGTAAGTACCATTATAAGCACTCTTCTTACTGAGTTGATTTTGCAACAACTTCTTGAATCCATTACACAAATGCACCATATCTGGATATAAATTATTGTGTAATTGGTAACCAGTTGGAACAGCCTTAATGTTCCAAGTATAAGTCTTATCTGTCTTGTCACCCAACTTGAATAGTAAGAAAAAGTGACCTGGAGCTTTATGGTTATAACAGAAACAGTAAGTGGATCTGTTCTTATTGGCCTTAGAATATCTCACCAACCAATCTCTTGCATCATTCAATGGCTCGTTTCTGAACTTTTCATGATTCTTCAAAGATTCAACCTTGGTGTGCAAACTATTGATATAGGAAACAATCAATTCATCCAAATCATGATATTTGAATTCACCAACTTGCAAAGTTCTACCTAAAGAGTATTCATTTGGTTTGTCGTACTCAACCACGTCGATATGTTGGAATAGCTGATTCTCAATCTTCCAAGTTATTGTCAAATGGTCAATGCCCCTGGAAGACGGTCTTACAACAAACTCACCATTAGCTTTGGAAGCCAAATAATCCTCTGCTTGCTTTCCATTGAAATTGTGAAAGTATGGGTGCTTCAAGAATCTCTTCATATTCTTATCAACATTTTCAGCTTCCTTTTCTTTATTATGATCTCTGAGCTCTGCTTCAAAGTCCCACAAGCCCTTGAATTTCTCAAAGTTCTTACCGGAGATAGAGTTTGCCAGATCGTCTTTCAATAATGATAACTCTGCTCTGAAAGTTGCATAGTCAACAGATTTCAACACAGCTTGCACTGCTTGACCAATTTGATACTTTGCCATCAAGTTCGAGCTGTCGCCGTATGACACAATATTCTGTCTGGCAATGTTACAAGTGACACCAGACTGGGTATGTGACATGATATATCTATTATCAATTCTTTGGATGATAACTGTAACTAACACACCTCTTTGGAATGATTCCTTAGTCTCGGAGGTGAGCAGTTCAAACACTTCTTCATCGGTTAGAATGTGGAACGACTTTCTCAATTCTTCATAGTTATTTTGAAGTTCTTCTTTGATCATTTCTAAAGTAGATCTCTTTCTGTGTCCATGCTCTTCCAATTGATCAGCGTAACCTTCCAATAACAAGTCATCCAATTTAGCGACACCCTCTTCATAAAGCTTACCAACAACACCACCTTCTTCCTCTGACACTTCTTGCTTTTCTTCTTCGGTCAAGTCTAGAGCATCGGCAGCCATTTTACGTGCCAACTCGTAATCTTCTGGATGGATTCTAGTGGCATCTAGCAACTCAACATCCTTGTCATATCTATCTGGAGCAGGAATCTCAATGAACGGTGCGCAGTTTATGAAGATAACCTTGGTAGTGGAACCATTCAAGATCAAATCGTCTCTTCTTAGAAGAGCACCACCATTACTCTCAATACCTCTGATAAGACTGGAAGCCTTTCTTGGACCAAGACCTGCAATATAAGGAATCGCAACAGACAAATATGATGATCTAACAGCTTCATTGATCTTCACACCAACTAAACAAGTGACATCAACCAAAATGGAATCAATTGCTTGCTTAATTTTTTCTTCAGGGAGCAAGCTCTGGTACTTGTGAATTGAAATTGAGGTTATAGAATCACCAAGAGACATATATTCCAACAATGGACTTTGAACATATCTTGCAATACCGATACAGAACTTTGCAACAACAGGCTTATCGCTGAACTCTTGTTCAGCTCTGATCGAGTGTTCAAACAATCTCGCAGTTTCATTGGTAACATAAATAACAGGAACTTCAACAGGAGCAGATTTGTATTCATCATCCAACTCATCAATAGGAACCATTAGTTTGTTTGCCTTGGCAATTTCTTGAAGACGCTTGAATAGGAAGGACACATTGACATTATAACCAGACACAGCGATGACTTCTGGTTTGAATCTTTCAGCCAAGGCCACAAGTTTCTTTTCAAATGTGGCTTCCCTGAAATGTTCTTCAAACTTGAAATGCTCTGCAATAGCACCATCGTAATCGACAGCAATAGCAATCACAGCGGAGTCTTTCTTAGCATCACCATTGGAGATAGACAAGACCTTTGGGATAGTTCCCTTTTGACTCAACACTGGGTGATAAGGAGCTTGATCAACCTTGTTCATAAAGCTGTCTCTAATTTCAAAATAAAGTAATCGTTCACTGGTTGATCTGACCTTTTCTTTTACATCTAGTGAGACCAAAGGAACAAGTTTATTGAGAGCGATTGTCAATGATTCTCTTCTCAATTTGTTCCAGGAGGCACTGATATCAGAAGTACCATCAGATGACAAGAAGGAGAAAAGGTGATCCGCAAAACTGCCAAACGCACTCTTCAAGCCAACAGTCATATTGACATAGCCCAAGGATTCAGCTTCTAACATTCTCAAGAATAAATCTGGTTGGTATAGGAAAGATGCCGTTGTTCTGTTACAAGCATATTTAAAGTCAGCGTAAGGAGAAGAATCTGTGATCTTGATTTTACCCTTTTCAGTTAGTTCAATATCGATAACAGCGTACTTTTCAAATGCCGATCTCACATGAGCTCTTAATTTTGGATTCACAACTAGCTGCTCAGCAAACATACGCTTGACAGCGCTTTCTGCTTTTTCTTTTGTATCAAAAAAGCTTCCAGAAGCAATCGATTCCTCTATAAGCTCTCCTGGAGATTTACTGTAATCATCGGTCAAGAAAATCTTGGTATTTGCAGCAACGTTGTCGCCGAACTTTTCAGCATCAATACCCATATTTTTGACAACATTGTAAATTTCATGTTTCTTGATCTTCTCGAAGATAGCATATTTGAAGTGAGCTTTTTGC
The DNA here is from genome assembly GCA_030568425.1 of Ambrosiozyma llanquihuensis. Taxonomy (NCBI): domain Eukaryota; kingdom Fungi; phylum Ascomycota; class Pichiomycetes; order Pichiales; family Pichiaceae; genus Ambrosiozyma; species Ambrosiozyma llanquihuensis. The sequence continues at coordinate 147,970 of JAJMFV010000004.1, read as the reverse complement.
TTTTTATTACCCGCATCCTTCAGTTCTTCACTGTATGTAAATGAAAGGTAGTCATGTAGATCTTGTAATTCAGATGTATCCTTAGCAGTTTTGATGAAGTCATCATAAATTAGATCCAAAGTGTCAGTAGGCAACGATTCATACATTTTCTTGATTGCAATTTTCTTTTCATAGATAGCATAATATTCAATATCAAGCTGAAGAATTCTCCACAAATCATTCTCACTGAGCAACTTCTGCACTCTTAATTGTCCATTTTCACGATAAGTGTGTAACGTGTAATCCTTTCTACAATTCCAGATTGCTGGAACTTCCAAGTTATCTTTGGCAATAAAAGTAACAATTTCTGAAACGGCTGTCTTGAAAGCATTCTCATTCAACTCTTTATCTTGGAATGAAGCCAATTTTTCTTGATATAGAGTATCTGAAACCCACTTTTGTTTTTTAGAGAATTCCTCATCATACAAATCGTAGTTTTCAATACCTTCACGTAAAGTTTGGAAACGTTCAGGAATATCTGTTATTCTTATTTCTTGATCCTTATCGGTAAGTAAATGTGCTTTCAATTCTTCGTATTCGAAAACATCTTGTAAAGCTTGGGGATCTTTTCTTGGTTTCGATATTAGCTGTCCATATTCATCAAATTGATCTCCTTCGTCATCGTTGTCGTCAGCTGCTTCAGCTTCTAGAGCCCAACCGTATTCTTCACCATCACCAAAGATCTCATATAGCTCATCTAGTTTATCTTGGTCTAGTTGTGAATGTTGAGCAAAATTGCTTTGTTTAGCTCTGGCCGATCTCATTCTTGCAATTTTTTCATCTTTGTCCTCGTCATCATCCGAAAATTCATCATCTTCAATGAAATCATCGAATTCACCTCTAAGATCTTGTTGAATTTGTTGATTTCTTTGTCTTGATGCTTCGAGCAAATCGTCATCTTCATCTTCGTTCAATTCTTCATCTTCTTCTTGGCCTTCTTCATCAGAGAACATATCGTTTAACCCCTTGGACTTGTCTCTATCGGTTTCATCATCTTCTCCTCCTCTCTTCAAACGTTTGAATTGAGTCTTTGTTCTTTGTCCCAGTAACTCACCATTTTCTCTCAATAAGTCTAAATCATCCTCATCTAATTCTTCATCTTGTTCAGGTTGTATTTGGCCTTCTCTCTTTCTTTTTTTGTGTTTTTTGCTACGACGTCTTTCTGTGTCGTCTTCGTCGTCATCAACAATGAATCCTTCTCTAACTGCTCTCATGGCTTCTTCATCGTCATCTTCGTCTTCATCTTCTTCAGAGGAATCAAGTTGATTGACTGCTCCTTCTTCTTCTGCATCAGATTCAGCAGCATCATCGTCAATCAAAGAGTTCAAGTTAGATGCCTCTTTCTTTGATGGATAGTCTTGGGTTTCTTCACTTTCTGACATTGAAGTATTTTGAGTGATGTTGATATTTTGAAATGTACAGATATTCAGTCAAAGGTCAAACAAATATCTTAAAAGACAACGGGAAGCGTGCGATTCAAGGTCTTTTCTAGAATATCAATTCGGTCCTGTGGTATGGATACTATGTAGATTTCGAAGTATTACTACTTTGTGTCACAACTTCGTCAAAACACAACAATCTGCTGAAAATGTATCGTTTAACGAGTGTCTGTTTTACATGATCGTTGTTTGCATGAGCACTCGCACGTCTGAAAAATTGGAATTGTAGGCCGGGTAAATCGACGAGCTCTGATACACACTCCAGATTATTTCATGATACTGCTAGACATTGACACACACAATACTGAATGAACAATAAACATATATTTTACAGTGGCATCTGATATAACACTACCAGAACAAGTAATCATCAACACATAAATTGACCCTACTTGCCAACTAAACTTCTCATTGTAAAGCGAACGGAAAAGATATCCTAAGTAATTTTTTAACCTGTATATAATACTATGAAGAACTTTTTATCATAAGTACAACAATAACATCCACTAATTAGGCGGAACCACCACGTTTTATGTTTTCTTGGATGTCAGACAAGTACTTATCAAAATGTCTATTCAACTTGTTATTGAATTGTTTGTTCTTGTCATTAATATGCCCGATGCCAAAATCATCATCGCCATCATCTCTCTTCTTTCTCTTCTTGTACGAGTTTTCAGCCATTTCTTTAGTCTCAGTTGCTAGTTTGTTTATCATCTTTTTATCTGTCAGTTGAGATCGTATTTCGTACTCAGATTTACCTGTTGCTTTCAGTCTATCATGCTTTTCCTTCTGCTTGGCATATTCTTCGTCCGATATCTTGTCTAGTTTCTTTAGCTGCTTCATATATGTTTGTTCTGCTAACTGACTATAATTTTGAAACTGCTTCCCTTCATCTATCTTTTTCTTCTCCTCCAGTTTCTCATTCCATGCCTCATCTTCCTGAACGGTATAGTTAAGGTTCCTTATTCTCTGATGATTGACTCCTTTAGATTCCATATCTATTTCTTCCAACTCATTACGTGCTCTTTCTTGTACTTCATTCAGTCTTTCTAGAAGTTTTTGGTCCGTTTTCTTCCTCTCGTATTCTTTATACAGATCCTTTTTGTTTTCTAATCTGGTATTGTTTTTGAGATTTTTGAGCTCTTTTAATTTCCTGAAACGTTCAGAAGCAGACAGATTCCTGCTGTCTTTCTTTTCAATAGTATCAGACATAGTGGAAACTGAATCTTGCCTTTGCAATAAGCACGAGGTTGCAAGCACTACACATATCCGTTGCATGGACATCTCAAAGTATGAAATAGAGTTATTACTGACACCGCAAATCAGGTGGCGCGGCATCCTTCCAGTGGCGCGAGTCCCTTGTGTTCATTAAAAGTACATATTGATATAATTACAAAGCATAGAAAAAATTAATACCCTATTTCCTGCTTATCCCAAGTGGATTCTCTCCATAAAGATCTTTCAGTCTATGGTCTATCTCCAGATCCTGTTTTTCGTGCCACGCCAGATGTCTTTCCAAGTCGTACTCTCGTCTGAACGTTCTGTGGCAGTTTTTATAAATGCATTCCAGACAACTTTCGTTGATGTTGCCTGTGATCAAACTCATCGCCGACGTGATCTTCCCTGCTTTCATATCTTTGGTGAAAGAACTCCGCACTGCCGGTGACACTGGGAATCCAAAATGAGTAGTGTCCTCGTTCGCATCTGCACCATTCAAATTCAAGATTGGTGACGTAGGTTCTTCGATAATCACTGGTTGAGCTGGTAGTAGATGAGTCGGTAACTCAATAGAAGGATGAGTAGTCTGATAATGTGTGATTAAGTCATCTTTCTTCAGATACTTTTCTTCACAGTGAGAGCATTTCCATAGTTTTATCACGGTAGCATCATCATGTATCTTCATGTGGTTATCCAAACCAGTTGGACCCACACATTTTTTACCACATAACTTACAAGACAGCTTTGGATGATCTGTTTTGATATGTAATTGTAATGCAGACCAGTTTTTGAATTCTTTGTAGCATCCATGGAAGTCGCATATTAGTTTAGATCTCTCATTTCCATGATTTTTCTCAATGTGGTCACTCAATCTACCCGGTCTAGCAAAGTGCTTACCACAATCTGAACATTGCAACCTTTCCGAATCATGAACAGTGTTGATATGTGCTTTCAACGACTGATGCTTGTAAAATGATTCTCCACAACCTTCGTGGTCGCAAGCAAATGATTTGTAATGTGTCTTTTCGTGTCTTTTTAAATGCTGCAACGAGTTCACTCCTTTGTTACATATAGAACAGTGATACTGCTTTTCATCCTCAGAAGTATGTTTGAGCATATGTCTTTCAAGATGGTCTTTTCTATTGAATGACTCACGACAGTTTTCAACCGTACATCTGAAGGGTCTGTAATTTGAATGCGATCTTTCATGCTGCTCCAAAAGAGAAGGCCTATTATAAGCTTTGTCACAATCAGGATATGCGCATATATACCGCTTCACTCTTGATGGTGAACTGGATCTAGAAGATGAAGCTGATGAAGGTGTTGAGTTGATAGACACTGATCTTGAAGAGTGTCCTCTGGAGCGTGACGATAAAGGAGAACTGATTGAAGAAGAATCATCAACTTTTGGAGTCTTTGCCGGACTTTCGTCCGAATCAAACTCCTCGGCATCCATTACCCTTTTATTCGACTGTTCCATCCTTATTTTTGAGAATAGTAACTGCTGGTTTAGATATTTTTCATATATACATGAAAGATAAGCATAATAAACATGTTTAGGATAAGTGAAATATTTCATAAAATAAATCTCGCAGTTACCCGGACACCAGAGCTCCCAGCCAATTTTTCTGGGTAAAATTTTAAGACTGTTCGATTTAAACACAGCACTAGGAGAGAACGAAGAGAGTGCTTCTGTTTCGAACGATTATCCCAACCTTTTTGAACATTTCTACTTGCATTACAATGGCTGATTACGGTGATGACGAACCTATGAAGACAGGAGATCAATACGATGATTTTGATGATGAACCAGCAGATTTCAGCGATGATGACGATTTCAATGGTAACGACGAGCTCACCGTAGATGGAAAACAGATCGTCAAAGGTGGGTTTGGACCAGATGATAAAGGTTTCCTTACCAATGGAGCTGCAAATGGTAAGAAGGTTAGACAACTTGCCATTCCAAAGGACCAAAGAACCACAACTCCTTTCATGACAAAATATGAAAGGGCTAGAGTGTTGGGTACCAGAGCTTTGCAAATTTCAATGAACGCTCCTGCTTTGGTTGATATAGAAGGTGAAACTGATCCTTTACAAATTGCTATGAAAGAATTAGCACAAAAGAAAATTCCTTTGATTATTAGAAGATACTTACCTGATGGATCATACGAAGATTGGAGTGTTGATGAGCTAATTATTGATCAGTAAGCAACTTTTCCATATATGCTCCCTGCAAGTCCTCATTGTACAATATTAACCATCATTATTATTAGTTTCTCATGTTGCTCACCAGATCAGACCAATGAAGTACTAAAAGACAAAAATAGACACGAAAGCATAATATGAAGGCTACACAAGACATATAGGGCCTATACTTTTTTTGACTCCAGGTATTGCTTTCCATTATTAGCTTTCAAAATTAAACCATCTCTACTACTAAATTTGTACAATACCCTTCTAATATATGAAAAAAATATAATTGCTTGTAGATAACCGTTCCAAAATGTAATTAGAGAAAAGAAAAAAATCAATACACATAGTAACCTAATTGTGTATTCTATCGATAAACTTTTGAGCTGCAAATGTTTGCTCTCCAGTTAGTGCACTGGAATCAGTGAACTTACCAACTATGTTTTTGATATCGTTTTCAGATATGTTTATATCACCAATCGACTTCTTGCTGGTATCCAAGAGAGTTGCATATAGTTTATTAGCGTGAACATTGTCTATGTTTGAAGCACTCTGTGGTTCGTTCAGTGCTTCGAATGCTTTGGTCAAATCTGATTTGCTACTGAAGTTACCAAACTTGCTATTCATTATTTTGAGAAATGAGTTGAAGTTTAAGTCTGATTGGCCGTCTGGTAGCATGCTACTTATTGAATTGTCATCTATGTTATCTATTCCAACACTGAGGATGGTTGTCTTTAGATCTGATAATGATATTTTATTGTCGTGATCTTGGTCAATGAGATTGAAGAGAGCTTTGAAAGTTTGGATTTGCTCTTTGGAAAGCTTGGTTAAAAGATTAGAATCCTCACTCTGCTATATTGCGTGTGGTATGTATAACATGTTAGTAAAGGGAGCTAATTTGGCTAGAAATATGTCACTCAGCTAAATGTCAGCAGTTAAAACGAGCCAAATATGCCCAGACAAGGGACTCCAAACATCAGTAATGCTACACACCATTTTGGTATTGAGTTGTGAATTATTGGGTTTGGGATAGGATTGAAGAATAGCTGTCTAGCACCTGTAGGATTCCCTTGTTGACAGTTGTGATCAAATGTAAACAAAACAGATGGGGAGCATCCCTGCACCACTTGCAACATACACAGCCTGGAAATGCGTGCTTTCTCTCTCTCAGTCTCTCTCTCTCACGATGCCCACCCAGGCAAAGTCTCTATATCACCATGCAATTAATGCATCTCAGAATTGGTAAAAAGAGAAGGTAGAACCGCCGTCACGAATGCCGTTCAAGTAGCATCATGTCATCAGAGAAAGCATTGTTAAGAGAGGCCAAAAAGGCACTTCAAGATAATAACACGGGCAATGTGATTTACCTTTGTGATAGAATATTGCAGGATTTTAACAAAAACAGTTACTTCGCTTGTCTGTATAAGGGTAAAGCGTACTTGATAGATGACAATCCAAAGGATGCAGCCAAAGCATTCAAGCAAGCTTCGGAAATAAAGCCGGATGATTCACTTTGTTGGAAAGGTCTACTTTCAATCTCCAAAAAAGATTCGGAGTATAACACTTTTTTTCATGATTTGTTGGGACTATCAAAATGCTTGCAATCAAATAACATGAATTTGCAAGAAAGTGTGAATCTTCTCCGTGAATACATAAACAAGCACAAGTTCAAAGATGACTTATTCACCTTGGTGTATTTGAAAAATATTATCCCTGGTTTCTCTGAGTTAGGTGACATTATCGGTGAGATGATGAGTAAGCCTTCGGTGTCTCTTAATTTATATATCACAAACATGTTGAAAAAAGAATCAGAGTCTCTTAAAAAAGATGTCAGAAGAGCTAAAATGTCGATGCCGAAAACCTTGAGTGAAAAGAATCGTCAAAAACTAGATGCCATTGCTTGGCAATACCTTGCAACGTCGGAAATCCCATCTTTATATGAAAGATTGATCAACATTGAAGATAATGACAGACTACGTCGAGAAAATGAAGAAAAGCTATTAATTTACAAATACGAAATGTTGAAGGTGGCTCCAGCGGAGACGAAGGAAGAAATCAGTGCTGAAGTGTTTCAAATGTGTTCGGATATGGTTCTTGTGAAGACACAGAGTCAATTTTGTTGGGATCTGTATTTGAACTGGCTCGATCCTGAATCGCTCGCTGATTTAGATTTAGGTGTACTTACAGACTATATCAAAATATTCGGTAGTGTGGGGTTGGGTGCCAGCTTATATGCTTTTGTTTTATCTGAGAATTCACCCTTCGAAACACAAAAGGTACTAAAGTACATGAAGGTTGAGAAATCGGACACAAAATCAAAACCAAACGTTTCCAACGAAAAGAAGAAAACAAGAGTGAGATCACAGAAAGGAGGAGAAGATGAAGATGAACTAGAATGCTCCGACCTTGACGCTTTTGATGGAGAGGAAGGAGCCAACGACGAGCTTGATATGTTATCTGTTAAACAAGCCACGGACCTTCTAATTCAAGGTGCTGAGGAAAACAAGGATTCTTTATTAGGTAACAGAATTGCCATTGATCATTTTGTCCATAATAAGGAGTACACAATTGCTTTAGATTATTCAATTCGTCAATTTTCTATGCTTGCCAAACAAAAAAGCTACTCTTCAAAGATGCTTCCAAATACCAGAGCGAGCGCTGCTTTGTCGCTGGCCATTATATACACATATCATGAAGCCCCAAAACACTTCCCAAAAGCATTGAAATTTTATGACACTGTGTTGCATTCAAGGCCTGACAACGTGAAAGCAAAGATTGGTAAATGCCTAATTCTAATGGAAAAGGCCGACTATGAGACTGCCAGAACTTTATTGACTGAAGTTTCGAAGGAGTATCCAGATAATGCTGAGGTGCTAGAAGAGCATGGCTGGTGTATCATCCAACTAGGAGATTTCGAACCGGGTAGAGAGTTGTTAAATTCTTCCTACTCCAAAATTCTAGGAACTGATGCCAGTGCATTTGAAACCAGATCTAGAATTATGTGGAGGATCTCGAACTCATACCAGATTCAGATTGAAAAGGAAGAGTATGATGCAGAAGAAACCAAAAGGCTTGCAAAATTATCGCTCAGTTATTCGGTTAATGCCCTCAAACAATCTCCTACTAATGCTCCAGCCTACACGTCTCTGGGCTTGCTTTACCTGAACCAGTTTGATGACAAGAACAAAGCGTTGAAATGCTTTTACAAAGCTTTTGAGCTGGACTCTGGAGAAGTTGTCTCATCCAAGGAATTAGTTAGAGATTTCAGTGATAAGGGAGACTGGGAAATGGTTGATTTGGTTTGTTCTAGAGTGATTGAATCAGATTCTGCTAAAAGATACCTCACCAAAAACACGGACGATAACTCGTGGCCATACAGAATGCTAGCATGTTCTGCATTAGAAAAGCAAGATGATGCCAAAGCCATCGAGCATTTCCAAAATGCACTTCGTAGAAACCCAGGAGACTCAGAGTCATGGATTGGACTAGGTGAATCATATTTGGCAAGAGGAAGATTGGAGGCTTCATTGAAAGTTTTCACCCATGCTTTGGAACTCAATCCTGAGAGCTGGCAGGCTGCATATCTTTTAGCGGTTGTTCATAGTTCTATGGGCGAGTTTCAAGGAAGTGTCCAGGTGTTGAAAAAACTTTTGCATGAAAAAGGATCAAATGAGATTTGTGTTATCACCACTTTGTTTGAAACCCTGGTTGCAAAGATGAGATCTGAGATTGAAGGTGGATTTATTGGCCGTTCTTTCGAAACAGCTGGATATGCTTTGAGTATCTTCAAAGTAGGAGCAAAACTTCACCCAACTTCCTCCAAGCTTTGGAAATCTTTGTGCGATATGCTCGTGACAACACTTAACGTTGGTTCTCACTTGAACAAAATCTCTTCAGTGGATCTTGCGGAAATCGCCAAAGCTCATCCAGGTGGTGACGGAGACTCTGAATTACTAGAAGAGATCAAGTCTATCGATCCTACCCTGAAGTACGATTTGGGTGACCTTGTCTCTGCTGGTAAAAATACCGAAGTTTTGTGTTTTTATTTGCTGAGGTTTGCCTCCATTGGAGTTTTATCACTACCACCAAAGTCTACTAAGCCTTTAAGATCATCCGCCATTTATAATTTGGGTGTTTGTTACCTAGAGTGCTTCAAACATTTGGGTCAGCAGGAGTTCAGAGACTGCTCTCTTAAGTCTCTCAAGAAAGCTATTCAGTTGGAAGGCTCCAATCCTGACTTTTGGGTGGCCCTAGGTAACGCATCACTCACTAAGAATATAAGAGTTTCTCAACATTGTCTGATCAAAGCCAATTCATTATCACCCAAGGATGGTGGTATTTGGGTCTCACTTGGAGTGTTGTATATGGCACACGGTGACTTTGAGTTGTCAAAGCAGTGCTTTATGCGAAGCCAATCTATATATCCCGATTCTGCCACTACTTGGGCTGGACAAGCTTTACTCGCTGATTCTGAAGGAGATATTGCAAAGGCAAGTCATTTGTATAGACACGCATTTGTTGTTTCGAAAGGCTCAAAACCATACACTATGCTGTTATATGGGCTATCGATTGTGAGAAAGCTTGTCGGGCTCGGTTTGGATGAGAGAGATCCCACGGTTGTTCAGCAACTGAATGTTGCCACTCTCGCAATGCTCAACTATTTGAAATATCAGCCAAATGATGAATTAGCTCTAACAATCTCTTTAATTTTGATTGAAAGAATTCGTGGTTTTGATGAGGGTATCAAACTTTCTGGCGATTTGTGTTCTATTTTGGAAGGTAAGTTTGAAGAAAGTGAGGATAACACCATTTTGATTCATTATGCTCTTGCCAAAGCTCAAGAGGCAAGACTCTATTTAGGTAACGAAGATTATGACGACGCCATCAACTCAGCAAAGATTGCAATAGATGTTTTGGGAGAAGTAGATGACTTGACTGAAACTATACAGAGATGTATTCTCTCTTCATTATCTGTTACTGGTTTGGCCTTGTACTTCAAGAACAAATTTGATGACTCGTTGGAAGAGTTCAAGAAGATTTTGGAGATTGCGCCAGAGTCTAGAAGATTTGTGGTTCTAATTGCCCAGGTGCTATATGCTTATGAAGAAGCGGAGACCAAGCAGGCTGCCATTGATGAATTGCTGCAAAATCTTGAGAGCTATGGAAGCTCTCTGGTTATTGCTCTGACTTTAGCGTCTGTTTCGATTGTTGAGAACATGCAAGATTTCTTGCCTGCCATCAAGGAAGAACTGAGCTCATTGTCATTAGAGTCGCTCATCCAAGACACTAAGCATAATGTTCCCTTCCTTTTGGACCAGATTAATAAGAGACTTGGATCAACGGAAGCAGAGAAGGTTTGGCAAAGAAACGCATTTTTATTCCCTGGTGAGTTTGATATCTGGAAACACTTGTCAAGCAATATGGCGTTGGATGTGGCACTTCATTCTGGAAAGGTTGACTCTTCACAGGTCAGTAATGCTTACATAGACTCGGGCCATCTGAGAGAAATCCAGCGTGGTATCTTCCTGAAGCCTGCCAATAAGATCGGATATGCGGCATTGAAAGGATGTTTGTAGATTGGTATGGCTATATCAAGGGTTAGCAATTTATATAAAATCGATCACTTCTTAACAAGAATAGTTGTAGAGCAAAGCGGATTGCGTAAGCAGATAAGCCAACGCGCGCAGTAAGTTCACGTGGCGAGCGATATTCGACTTATCGGTATCGTAATCCATCCATCTGAATGCATCTCTTCCTTAATGGCTGCCCTCCAAACTTTTTCCTGATATCATTGATTTCGGTTGACGGATCACAGTATTACTATTCAACATCAGACAGACTCATACCACACTATCATCCCGTGTAACAGTTACAAACTTTCCCCTTCTCTTCTCATGATCCACCTCGGCTTTGTTTACTCCAAATTATCCACCACCTGAATTCCCGTTTCTTGAAAGGCAACACATACTAGAGATATTGATCCTTGGAGCATATTCCTCAAATTAGAATTGCAATCAAACATGCCTCAGATTAAAGTGCAGTCAAGACTACTTACCAATAAACAGACAGACAAGCTAGCCCAGATAGTACAAAATTTCTTTATCAAATCAGCACACGTGATAGCAAGTACCAGATCTGATTCCAGCCTGAAAGATGATTATATCAACGCTAGCTCCACCGCAGGTCAGGGAAATAATAGCAAATGGTTCAACTTAGATGTGTACGATATTGATCTCTCCAAAGATAATTTACTCATATGGAAGACTAAAGATATACTCTCGTTGCCTCCGCTGATAATAGAGTCGGTTCTCGATATCAGAGGGCTGAATCCAATTCAGGTATTAATGTTAGACGACACAGAAGTCAAGACCAATAAAAAAAACGAAATTGTTTTAGAAAGATGGTTGGTAGAATTTGATTTGAGTATATTTGACAATGACAATCTCGAATTGCCCGTCATTTACAAGAAAATGATTATTTTATTCAGAACTCTCTACCTTCTCTCAAAACTATTACCTGCTTTCAAATTGAAAGACAGATTATCAAATATGAAGCTCAAAACAGATGCTCCAATCAAAGTGATCTCCCGTATCTTGGACGGATCCAAAACCATACAATCAAAGGGGAGAATTGGACTAAGCAAAAAGATAACAACCTCACTTGCAACTGACGATGAGCATTTGAAGTTGAAGGTTTTAGACCCAATATTGACCCCCATTGGTGCTTTGAAACTCTCAGTTTCCTACAGAAAAAATTGCAATTTCTATGTGAATGAAAAAGAGCATATATCCCCTGATCTCATGTTAAATAACTATGACGATGCATCTATCAAGCATCACGAGCCATACGAGAGCGGAATAAACTATGTGCCAGTACCTGTTGAATGCCACAAAAACAGATTGTCCAACGCTTCTACTGTCGTGGCAACTCAGTTTCCAAGACGAGGATCCTCTACCAGGTCAATTCCCTTATTTAAAGCTGGGTCAATCGCTTCATCTACCTCGCCTCCACCAATGGCAGGATCACTGACCCAGGTCTCTCAACCAGTATCTTCCTATACAACTTCAAAACCTATTCCTGTTGGCCTTGCGAAGGTGAACTCGAGTGCCTCTTTAGTTGCAACTTTGAGACAACACAGAGAATCGCTTCCAAAGTCGATCAACTCCAACTACCATATTGGCAGTGGCAGCGGTGGAAGCATTGGACTGGCAAACTTTGAGTCAAACCAAACACCATCCAGTCAGCATATGGCATCTAGCTCTTCCAAGTTTGCCTCTTCATTTGGTTCGAGATTTCGAAATGCAAGCCGTGATAACAGTCTAGACAATCATGCTACCGGAGCGCTAACTAATCCTATCTTGCAAAATTTTAGGGCAAGAAACAAGTCCATTTCATCTTCCCCTACTGTGTCCGATGCCGAGCCATCGGGCTCTATTTATCTGGACGACGATATTGATAACTTCATGAAATTGATCGATTCAAGACCTGATCTAAGATTTTCATCTCACTCAACATCTCTTTTCGACGAAACTCTGAACAATTTTAAATCCATGAAGAAAAACAATGATCTCTTCAGTGGTTTTGATGGTCTTTCTAATTCTAAAGCTCTTGATATAGCCACATATTCTGGCGTGCAGTCTTCCGCAGAGTCACCAAATTTGCAGCAGCAACATTCACGTCCATCCAAGGAAATTAGTTTCAAAAACGCTGTTCCTATTTCCCAATCTAGGAGAAATTCCATATCTTCAAATTATTCTCCATCATCGCAGATTCTTAGACCCGCTGCACCATCCAGTGTGGTGATGACCCCTGCTCATAGTTATGTTAATAGGTTTTCTACATCACCTTCAAATAACATATTATCGTCATATTCAAGACGTAGATCTTCCACAGCGTCCGTTGGAAGCCATATTCCGTCAATATCAGAGACCGTTGAACGGTCTCAGTTAGTTCCCAAGTTACTCTCCTCTATTTCTAGGGCAAGCAACCTTTCCCCAGATCCTGTTCAAGCACCACTACAACCCTCTAATAGCATGAATGATTTGCCTACCCAAATCTCGCATGTCGCATCGGTGGCTAGCTCTGCAGGTCACAGATCATCTAGAAAGATCTCAGCATCATCATCACCAAACAAGCTTCTTGACCCTGAACTCCTGAAACTAAGATCATTCAATGAAGATGTTTTTGAATCCGAAGACGAGGATGATGATGATGGACGCGATCGTCATGAAGGAGCTCAAGGTGAGCCAACGTTGCATAAACTTCATAAGGCTGCATTACTGAGACTTTTACAAAATAATGAAAGACCCCAATCACAAAAACAAAGATCAAGCACCCCTGGTGGGAACTACATCCATGCTGGTCTACAAGGAACTCAGTATCACAATGAAGATGATGAAGATGAATTGTTGTTTGCTATGAGTGATATGACCTTGGCTAAAAATAATTTTGAATTTTGAATTTTGTGTCCTAATTCTAATGGGTCTTATATACTTTCAAAATGGCTCACTCTTCTGCTTTACTTGTCTTTGTCCTATCGCATAAAATTGCCAAAACTGAAAAAAAAAATCGTTTCTATGGTTTATCATCTAATAATATTGCATATTCAAAAAATCAAAAACAATTTATCAATATAATAATAACAACATTAATAAGTATCAAATTTGCTTTTTTTTACTTATCTTTCTATTTTAATAATTATTTTTTACCAATTTCAGAATGAGAAGAAAGGGACAGTAATCGATATCAGTCTGTTTGTTTTCTATCCTATTGTAATTTTTTTATAATTGTAAATTACAGAACGAGAGGTTGAAAATGATATATGGTCAAACAATTCGAAAAAATTCAACATTCTCTGTTTTTACAAACCACTGAAGAACTCAAACACTTCAACACCGGATCTTAATCTTGCCAATTTAGCCAGTGAAACCTTTTCAAAATCATAATATTTCTGTAATTGAACCAATTCTGAAGTCAACAACAACTCATGTTCTTTACCTCTAACATCATCTCTACTTATCTTATCCAACAAGATTTTATTCTCCAGTTTAACCGCTTCCAAATTCTCCAAAACTTCAGCCATATTGAAAATCATTGACTCTTTGAAAAACGAAATTGATCTTTCATATTTGAATCTGAATGCAAATGCTGACCTCATTGCTGATCTGTCTTGAGTCTTTGGGATCTCTTGAACTTCAACGATTTGAAGAGTTTGAAGGTTACTCAACCTCGATCTGATTTCACTTTCTTTCATCAATACTAACTTACTCAACGATTTCTCGTCTATTAATCTTTTCTCTTCAAGACAGTTGATGATTCTTAAAGTTGGGTTTCCAAATAAAGTTTTGATATATTGTTTCAATGAATGTTTCGTTAATATGCCATGTAGTTCTGTGAATGGAACGTAAAATGAACCCGGGTTTGTTTCTTTCAAGAATGGGATTTTTGGATCCAGTGATAAGAGTTTCATATGTTGGTTTATCAAAGTCAATATTTGCTGATCAACCTGATGACTTGAGTTGCCGTTATCATAACTACCAAAGAATTTGTTAGTTTCGTTATTTTCATTGTTCATTAGAGAATCCATCACTTCAAGTTTCAATTTTTTGCTTGGTCTATCTTCATCTTGTTCGGTGATTCTCTTTAAAGGGGATTCGTCAGTAGATCTCATTGTACCTATTAAATCACCTTCAGTTAGATTGATTCTTTTATTATGATTCTTGAGTTCTTTGTATATGTCATTTGCAGTCACATTAAAGCCTCTTTCTTGATCTCTTAGTCCTAATCTTTTGTTCAATTCATTAATTGCCTGAGGATCCAAACCCACAGTTGATTGTCCAACATTGGCCAGAAATTTTTCAAGTTGATAATCGCTTGGACATGGAGAATTTGATTTCATTTCCACTTTGTTCAAAATCAAGGAATAGACTTTCGAAGAAATCACACCTATTCTATGGGTTGCTTCACTTGCAAAATGCAATGATCTTAATCTTTTCAAATATCTATCAAAATTGAAAGTGAATGGTAAATTAGGATTCACTTTTTGAACATAAGAATCATCTTGAGAATTGGTGTCGTATAGACTATTATTACCTTGGATACTGTTGATAACTTCTTGATACTTGTCTCTTGTCTGTTCTTTAACTGCTGTCACTCTCTTTGATTGAGACACATTCTTGATACCATTTTCTGAATTATACTGTGTTGTCTTTTGTTGATAAATTTGATGAAAGATATCGAATCTGCTTTGGAAATGGATCTCACTTGCAGGAATCAACCATTTTTCACCCACCAAATTGGAGAATGCCTTTTCAATATCTGTGATCTCCGATTTCTTGGTGAAATTTTGAGTATAGTTTGAAGTTGTCAAGTGGCCGGATAATAAGATATTTTGAACAATTGATGCATACATTTCATTGTAATCTCTTTTGAGACAACTGATGATATCACCAGCATAAACTAGTTTCCAGCAGCCTTCATCATTAGGAAAATAAAGAACCTGTGCCTTTTTAGAAGAGTAATTAGATTCTTTGAAGTAAACAACACATTCTAGTTGAATCAATGACACCAGAATTTTCTTCAAGATAAAAGGACTCATGCTTGTATAAGTGGCCAGTTGAGAAAGGTTTAGTCTGTTGTAGGTCAACAACATCGAAAACACATATGCAGCTTGTTCCCCCAGGTTCAATTTGATGATAGAGGTGAAGAGATACGATTTTGGAGATTGGGTCTTTGCTGCCAAAGGCAAGGACGCCGGTGGACCGCCACCTACCACTTTAGACATTGTAATTACAATTGTAGTTGAAGCTAGAGATGTTTTGGTGGAATGGAAAGGAGGGGATGGTTTAGATCACAAGAATAAAAACCCTTTAGGAAAGCGAAAAATTAATGAGAGGATAGGGAGCCTGTTTATGTGGTTAGTTGTTCTTTCAATAGAATAACTGGAAGCTAGTGCTTGTTGAGTAGGAATGTTAACAAGTTTAGAAGGGGTTGTTTTTGGAATGGAAGCTGTTGTTTTACCCAAGCTAGATGTGATGGAATCCACTTTGCACTCTCTTCTCCCTCTCTGTCTCTCTGTCTCCCTGTGCCCTGTTTACCCTTTCGCTTACTTACTCAGTTCTCAGTTCGCTGCAAAGACTCGCGAAAAAATTTACAGGGCGTGCGCGGACCAAATACGCTGGACGGCTGGCGTCGCTGCCGTCGCTGGCCGCGTCGATCGACCTCTACTCCCGCGCCACACTCCGTGCATGGCTGGTGCCGGCTGCGAGCTGGCTGGTGCAAGGAAGAGGCTCTCCAGCCAATCAGAAGGGTCGAATTTCCAAATTGTACAGTGTGGCAGTGGTTAACATGGAGAACTGGCAAGGAATGGGGAGCAGATATATCACCGATTTGAAGCACCGAACTTGAACAATTCCCCGGTGTGACTACATACATATACAGAGGTTTCATTTGCCAATCATCAGATCATTGAATCTGATACAGCGTAGAGTGTGCAAGCTGAAAGGGAAGTAAAGTGCAATCTGTGGTGCTCTGTGGTGTTGCACAGGCCCCAAGATACGAGTCGCACGCTGGAAAGGGAGAAAAACTTTCTTCACGTAAGCAGAAACATCCTCACTGAATTTTCTTGATTTTTTGACCACTCGGGCACACTGTTTGGCAACAACCAATTAGACACAAACAATATTCAATTTTCTACACCCTTTCTTCAACTCCACTTGATCTGTTTCCCCTTACACTTTCCCCTCCACAGCATCTGTTTCATAGCAATTGTCATTTCCCCATTATATATACCACAATGCTTTCAAGAGTTTCCACTAGATCTTTCTCATCTTCCGCTTCAAGAGCAGTCAAAGTTTCCACCGTTCCTTCAACTCCTTCAGCTGTCTCAACTTTGAAGGTTGTTGTTAACAATGCTGGTTCAAAGGCTTCCCCAGCTGGTCTAGCACATTTATTATCAGCATCTGCTTTCTTAAACACCACCTCCAAGACCGGTTTAAGATTGAAGAGAGAAGCTGAATTATTAGGTGGTGAATATTCTTCCACCGTTACTAGAGATTCTATCGTCTTAGAAGCTAAGTTCTTAAAGGAAAACTTACCATTCTTTGTCAACACATTAGGTTCTGTTTTAACTGAAACTTCTTTCAGACCTCATGAATTAGTTGAAGTTGCTCTACCATATGCCCATAGCGCCTATGCATCTTCCGACACCGCTCCATTCATCGCTTTAGAAGAATTACACGCTATCTCATTCAGAAAAGGTTTAGGTAACCCATTATACTACCAAGGTGATAAGCCATACACATCAGAAGATGTTGCTTCATACGCAAAGTCCGTTTTTACCTCCGAAAACATTGAAATTGTCGGTGAAAACGTTATTCAACAAGACTTGGAATCGATCTTGAAGGAATCTCCATTCAAATCATTAACATCTGGTAAGACTGCTCCAGCTGAACAAAAGTTATACACTGGTTCTGAAGCTAGAATCAGAAAGGCTGGCCCAACAACTGCTGTTATTGGTTTACCAATTTCCAAGGCCACCGCTTCTTCATACAACTTAGTTGCAGCTTACTTGAGTGCTTCATTAGAAGTTCCATACACCGCTACCGTTGAAACCAAGGTTTTGAATTACGATGCTGCTTCCTTATTCTACGTTTCCGTTTCCTCTTCAAATACTTCTGAAGTTGTTTCAGTCATCTCCCAAGCTGCTAAATTGATCAAGTCTGGTGCTGATTTATCTGCTTACAAGGCTTTAGCCACATTACAAGCCGGTGCCGAATTAGCTGTTAGTGAAACCAAGGTCTCCATCCCAGCTTTCAACTTTGTTGTTGTTGGTGATGTTGATGCTGTTCCATACGCTGATGAATTATAAGTTCTTCAATCCTCAAAACAAACAAAAACAACCATTTAAAATTATATCTTAGAGGAAAGGAAGTAGGTTAAATTAAATGAAGCCAGTGGGTTTTATTCAATCTCCATTGGCTAACTAATCAAAAAGACAGTTTAAGTATAGATGCCTTCTTTTTCTTATTGGCCTAATTCTTTTCTTTATCTTCTTACTTATAAATAAATATTGTGTGTTATTATAACGTTCAACCCCATTTCATCATCTTTTTATTATCTACTTTTATGTTTTCAATATATTATTACTTTCATCCTCAAATGTAAATGAACCAAAATTACTTGATGTACACTAGTATAGGAGTCTACTATCGTAATTCTTTGTAAGATTTCGATTATGGATCGCCAATTTGAGTTGTTTTTCTCGCTTCGCTTTAGCCAGTAAAAAAATCTTTTAGAATGATGGTTTGATATAAAACACCACGTATATACGTTACATTGAACAAGAACATACACTGCCGATTACAGCTTCTCACTTTAGAGACTCAAAAGGAATAATTCAGAGTCATTATATTATTAAAATAAACTTTTACAAAAATGTCATTCCAGCCTATCAACCCAAAACCATTCTTACATTCCTTAATCAACAAACAAGTGGTAGTGAAATTAAAATTCAACAATATTGAATACGAAGGAAAGCTATTATCCGTGGATAACTACATGAATTTGCTACTGGATAAGGATGTCAAAGAAGTGGATGTTTCAAAGACAGGAGACGAAGCAGTGAGTTTACTAGGGGATGAATTGTTTATCAGATGTAACAATGTGCTATGGGTGGGTGAAAAGTTAGATGATCCAAGTACAGGAGCTAAAAAGGACACAGAAGAAGAAGGTGAAAAGGAAGTTGATACAGAGATGCAATAGTTCGCTTCTTAACCTTCAACTATATTTCTTAGTGTATAATAATTGTGTATGATAATGATAATGTCTTCAAGTATACATCATTTCACTCCTTGCAAGATAGATCGGGCGGACATCCGTGCACTTTGATTCTGCGTAGGAAACTGAATAACATTTTTTTGTGTGTTGAAGCTCCTCTCTTTGATGGCTACTGTAAGGAGGACCTTGAGTGCGATTGCAAGACATCTAATACATACCAGGATATTACTGCTAGGTTATTTGAACCATTTGATATATTACTGTCATTGGCTAGGCTCAAAAGGAAAGTATTATTTGCCATTGTTTCAACATGTCGGAATCTGTCGAGACACCAACCACCATGACCCATGATGATGATATGCAAATGGATATGGAAGAAGAGACCCCTGTTGCATTGCCTCCACATTTACAAGGCCAACCACAGCCAGAAGATGATGCACTTCTTACAAATATCACATCTGGCGAGCAGTTACACAACCAAGCAGAAGTGCATCAGTCTGGAGATCTAATCTCGAGATTTGATAAAGGAGATGAAGCTGAAGCTGAAGGTGAGACTGAAGTTCATGATCTTGATGATCCTAGACCTGAAGCATTGCTTTTGAAAGGAGTGGACTCTTTGGATACTAAGTCAATCAAGAAATACATTGATCTTCACTTGAAGCCAGATTACGATTTCAATGATCGTGAAAAATATGCAAGATTCAACTACAGATTAGAATGGGTGAATGATGAATCAATCAACATAATATTTGAAAATCCAGAAGGTACAATTGAAGCATTACCACTCTTATCCTTTTGGGATTTTGAGGAACCGGCTGATATTCCAGCTACTCAAGAAAGACCGGCAAAACCATATAAGACTACCGATGCTGTCACTGGAGAAACATCAATCAAAGAGGAAGTTACATTATCCGTCAGACAAAGTTTATACGGTGATAGAAAGGTCAAAAATGCTAGAGAGTACTCAAGGTATTATTTGATTCATGGAGAGCCTGATCCTGCTCAAAGATTACCAAAGGCTTCTTCTAAGAAGAGATCTAGACAACAGCCTAGAGAAGTTGACTATCATGCATCTGACTTGGTCACTGGTAAGAGAGGAAGGGATGATGATTCTAGCGACAACCAACGTGAACAACATGGTTTGTTTGGTTACAATAAAGATGCCGATCCAGGTTTTATAGAAGCCCGAGAGAGACCACTAGAAGTCTACGAAGGTAAATGGAAGTCTGACAAATACGACAGATCCAACGAGAAATATAGATCGTCAAGATACGATAGAGATGACAGGCTATATAACAAGGGGCCTAGACGAAATGCTCCTCATAACAATAGAAACGGCCGTTACGCTGACTACGGCAGAAACGATCGTGATAGAAGACAAGCTGGTGGTGAAAACAAGTATAGATACAATGAGGATGATTTGTTTCCTGATTTTGTTGGTAATAGAGAGAGATCACCTTCCAGAATGCAAGAGTAGTTTTCTAAGAAGACTTGCCCAGCTACATTTAGTTTCCAAAATATGTATTTTACTTCACTTTACTTTCCTTTTATCTTTACCCTTGTTTCAATTTTCCTCTGTTGTGTATTTGCAACTGTGTGTGTAGTGTAATCAACGTACAAAGAAAGCCCTGGCCGTGCTAGACTCGCGCGAGACGCGTTTTGCGGAACTGGAAAACCCACAGCGACGGAAATGGGAAAATTTTCAACTATAAAAAGTAGCACCGATACTATATTTGCATGTACTTGTTGTTGCTCCATGGACAGCGTTTACATGCTAGTACCTCGACACACAACCGAATAACCTGTTTTCACATTGGCATATTGATAAAGTACTTATCAGTTTCTGATGTCAACTCACAGTTACCAAAGTTGTGCTGGGTGGCAAAGAAGAGGGATGCGAGCAGTTTTTGAACTTTGGGTTTTAGAGGGTGTCTGCCTTCTAAGTACAACCCATAACCTGAAAATACATTTCCATTCTTCGTTACAACCACCCTATATTGACATCCATAGGACATATTCTCCATCTTTCGTGCAATATCCTTGCTGCTTTTGTGGCGGGACTTACTCATAGATGAATATGGTGAAGAAGCTATGGGACATCCATCCAAATTATTTGTTCAATTATTGTATTACTGTTCGGACAGGCAGTTTAAAATGATCCAAGACGTGGCGCAACCACCGAATAGGGATACCACCTTATTGTCTAGGTTTCTTTTGCCGTCGTAAAGTAAATTTAAGTAATCGAATGTTACATCGTGTTCTGACTTGGTAGCTATCTGTGCTCCACAGTTTCCATGCTCTCCCCACCCCCAAGTAAGAACATCTCCTTCGTGTGTGAGTAGTAAACCATGTTCACTTCCAATCGCTGTGGATACTATATATGATGATATTCCATTATTTGACGGATATAACTGTCCATGTGAGTTGTTCCCGATTGAATTTATCACTTGTCCATTTTCTCCATTGCGGATCTGGTGAACAGAAGACCACATTGTCAAGCAATCTACAAATTCGTTTGATCCAATACTTGTTAGTTTTCTCTCGATTGCAAAATTGTCCCTTCCTTTGAAAATGAATTCCATTCTCCCTTTGATATCATCTCGTATGCAAAATACAGTGAAATCTCTGCCCAAAGAGAAGTCCACCACATTCAACCCAGTGAACTCCAACATTTGTGTAGGCTCCCATAATAATTTAAGACTTTTGTCTGTTAGTTCAATCATTTGTCCTTTCTTGTTATTTCCCCAACACCAAAGTTGGCCGTCATTAAACTGGATTATCACCGAGTGAATTGATGATCTGATCTTTCGTATTCCAGTATCATTGGGTATATTTAGCTTCATAAAAGGAAGTCCAACCACTGTGCAGTCATACATTTTTTTCCCATTTCCTAACTCACCATTTGGACCATATCCGGATACAAATATCAGATCATCTGATGTGATAGCAATCGTCCATTCCCAGCCTGCAACAACGTCTTTCACGCCATGGTCATCAAGGCGCACTTTCTTGAACACGGTAGTGTGAGGTTCCTCGTTGTGAATACATTTGAATTGTTGAAACTTGTCACTCGATCCACACATATATAGACTACCATCCTGTAAAAGTATTGCAGTGTGATTTCCTCCACATACGATCTTGACCGGTTTCACCTGCAATGAGTCGGTAATTGTGCCATCGCTCTCAAAGAGCGCAGCCCTGAGACGGTTCTGATCGATACTGTCACCCTGTCCCAATTGGTAGTTTCCATTGGATCCACATGCAAATACTTGGTATACCATGATGTTTGATGAAGTTGTGAATGTGAATAGTCGAACCTGAGCGCCAATGACGGAAACCTGGTCTGCTCTTTGGTCTCTCTCAATTTGAACAATGAAAGCTGCCCACCGCGTCTTGTCACGAAAATCGGGAAAGACGAAGCAAATTTCATCAGCTTCAATTTTTTACGTGTTTTCCCTTGTTTCTAAGATTTGAGTTACTGGTTTATCTATTTAGACGTTTTGCACTTAGCTGTTTTCAGGTTCTCTGTTTTTTTAGCCCAAAGGTGAGATGAGATCATCGAAAAGAATTTTACAACGAACAGACATCATAGAATTATCATCTGCTGAAAGTGATGATGATAGCTCATCCATTCAAGTTCCTGATTCCTCTCCAATACACAATGAACAGCCCCGTTCAACATCCATAACTGAAGCTCGTTCTTCTCCAGTGAGGTTACACAGCTTGAAAGAAAAGTTTGCATATAAACCTGCTCCTCTGGGTGTGGTATCCTCGAGTAGTCAGCCAAACTCAGTTGAACTCAGAAGAAACTTCCAGGCTCTGAAAAACAAGTATCCATACCTATCTCAGTCTACTATTTTACACACTTTGAAAACCAAACACTCGTTAAGAGAAGCATCTACCTATTTAGCGACTCTTCCTGCTGATGCTCAGAACAAGACACCATCAAAGCCTTGGAAGAAGGGTGTTGCAACCTCTCCAAACAAGATCATACTATCCTCCTCCTCACCTTACAAAGAGATGGACGTCGTTTCTTCGAAAGTCACTTTGAATTCGAAAAGCCGTTTGGTTGATAGATATCGTAAAAATCCAACTAACGAATCCCCAGTGAAGGATAGAGGCAAGAGGCAAGAGTTCTCGACTGAATCTTCAGATGATTCTGACCAAGAAATTGCCCAGGTTGCTAAAAGGAGAAGGATCAGAAAGGGCGCAAAGGATCTGACGGAAGTGAACGAATTTCTCGATGATGCCTATGATAGAATGCATAATACCAGAAGACTCAAGAGAACACATATAATTGAATTGAGCGATGAAGAAGATGATGACAATAGCGTTACACGTGGAGCAAATAAACAAACTACTAGAAGCCATCCAAGCAAAAAGATCCAGACCCCTTTGAGCAACAAATCCAAAGCCCCCAAGGCAGCAGCTATTGTCGATGTTGATGATGATAGTGACGAGGATGATGTATTTTCTGAAGATGAAAATCGTGACTTGGATTTTGATCAGCGTACTTTGAAGTTCTTGAATACAGCAGATATCAGAGATATAATTGATATTGCAGGTATTACTCCGACATTAGCAGCTCAATTTATTGCTAAGAGACCATACGAATATCTTGAAGACATCGAGGAAACTGATTTCTCTGATCAAGCAGGTAAGAACAATGGAAAAGGAGCAAGAAAGAGCCAGGGAGTGAAGATTGTTGAAACCACATTACTCAAACTGAGAGGCTATGAAGCCGTCAATTCTTTGATCAAAACTTGTTATGAATACGGTAGATCGATCACTAAGCAGATTAAAAAATGGGGTGTTAGCGTTAACGGTGAGCAAGGGGAATTAGAAGCAGTCGAAGTCGATGTTTCGGGTGTTGATGATGATGATGATGAGAGTGATGATAGCAATGACAGTCAAGAAGTCACCAACGGAAAAAAATCGAATAAAAAAGTTGATGATGTGACACTTATTGGTGGAGACATTAACTCAGATGACTCAGAGGATGAGGACTTTCTTAGCCACAAAAGGAACAAGCAACCTTCCAAAAATGTAAACCAAGTCAAACACAATAATAAGATCGGATATTTCAAGAGAAAGCCAAAGTTACTTTCTGATGAATTTGAGCTTAAAAATTATCAACAGGTTGGTCTCAACTGGCTAAATCTTTTGTATCAGCAAAACCTATCATGTATCCTAGCAGATGAAATGGGTCTTGGTAAGACATTCCAGGTTATTGCCTTTTTGTCTCATTTGAAAGAGAAGAAGTATGATGGACCTCATTTGATTGTTGTTCCTTCTTCTACATTGGAGAATTGGCTGAGAGAGTTTGAGAAATTCTCTCCTTCTTTGGATGTTAGACCATATTATGGCTCCCAAGCTGAAAGGGAAGACTTAAGAGCTGAGCTATATTACCAGGATTTTGATGTGCTAGTTACGACCTACAATTTAGCAACTGGTAACAAGTATGACCAATCCTTCTTGAGATCCAAAAATTTCAACGTCATTGTTTATGACGAGGGACATATGCTAAAAAATTCAAATTCGGATAGATACACAAAATTAATGAAACTAAAGGCAAATTTCAGATTGTTGTTGACCGGTACTCCTCTTCAGAATAACCTAAGAGAGTTGGTTTCACTACTTTCCTTCATACTACCTAATGTTTTCAGAGATAAGAAGGATGACTTTCAAGTGATTTTCAATCAAAAGTCTTCAACAAGAACCAATGTGAATGAAGATGAAGGTGATAATAAAAATTTCAATCCTTTGCTTTCCCAGCAGGCAATCAAAAAGGCCAGAACCATGATGGCACCGTTTGTTTTGAGAAGAAAGAAAGATCAGGTCATGAAGCATCTTCCTGCAAAGCATCAGCATATCGTTTTGTGTAAAATGACACCTTTACAAAAGAAGATCTACAAAACTCAGTTCATTGAGGCTAAGGAGGCTAGAGATGAGAGAGAAAGAAGAAAGACCTTGAAGCCAGAGGAACTCAAACAGTTGCCGAAAATAAGTGGTGGTGCAGCCTCGAATGTTTTAATGCAATTGAGAAAAGCTGCTATACATCCATTACTATTCAGAACGTTTTACAATGATTCGATGTTGAGACAAATGGCTAAGGATATAATGCGTGCTCCCCAGTATGTGGATGCTAACCCTGAATTTATCTTTGAAGATATGACGGTTATGACCGACTTTGAATTGAATGAGTTATGTCATACATTTGCTCGTGAATTGAGCCCTTACTATATGGATCCTAAGGCCTATTTTAAAAGTGGAAAAGTCCAGAAAATGATGGAAATTGTTAACGATGTCCTTGCAAAAAAGGAGAAAGTTTTGATTTTCTCTTTATTCACACAGGTTCTGAATATACTAGAGAAGGTCTTGAGTTTGAATCACATCAAGTTCGTTAGATTAGATGGGCAAACCTCCGTTGAGGAACGTCAAGATATTATAGATAAGTTTTACGATACAGAGGATATTCCTGTGTTCTTGTTGAGTACAAAAGCTGGTGGTTTTGGTATTAACTTGATCGCTGCAAATAATGTCATTGTGTTTGATCAATCATTCAACCCCCACGACGACAAACAAGCTGAAGACAGAGCTCACAGAGTCGGACAGACGAAGGAGGTCAATGTTTACAGGCTCATCTGTGACAAGTCGATTGAGCAAAACATTCTTCAAATGGCGTATGAAAAGCTGCAATTGGATAGCATTATGATGAGCGGTGATGCGAATTTCAGTGAAGATAACATTACAAAAGAGATTGAAACTGTGATCTTTGTGAAGGATGGTGATGGAAAGGATGTTTCGAAAGTAACTGAAGAAGAAGAAAAAGAGGAGAAAGAAGATGAGATTAAATTTGAAAATCCAGATGCTGCCCCACCATCATTACCACCAACCTCCACTGAAAATCCGATTGTTATGGTTGATGAAGATACTACATCCGCAGTTGATGTTGATCAGTCTCCAGTAGTTTCAGATTCAACAAAAACGCCCGTACTTTCAGACAACTTTGATACATCCTCCACAGTTATTTCAGAAGTCCAAGATGACTCCACGGCCGACGGTGATTCCAAGATCCACCATCAAGGACGATCATCAAGGTCAGCTCGTTCAATTGATTCCTTCTTCTCGAAGTCGGCTGCTGCCAGTACGTCTAATGGATTTCAAGTTTTGACCTCTCCTGTGACTGCGCAATCGGCTGTTGTGGGGGAGTCTGTTGTGTTGAAAGAGGAGCCTTTAGATGATGAAAATGGAGATATAGAATTTCAAAAAGAAAGAAAAATCGACATCTACGGTCTAAGTGATGGAGATGATGACGCTAAAGGTGACCTTGATTATAACACCAAGGAATCGGATTACGAAGAGTGATCATAATAAAAAGGATTTATCATACGGTTTGTGTAAATTTATTATTCTGTACAATAAGTCTCTTCTTTGGGTATGTGGACTAATAATACTTCTCACTTTAGAGTTATGCTATATACATGCAATATGCAAAAAAATAACTAATACATAGATTGTCCATCACGATGAGTATTGGAATTCCAATCCGTATCCAGACAGTTTTGGAACAGCATCTTTACAATGTAAAGTAACACCAGAACTCAAGAGCCAATCTTTGAACTTACCTTCCCATGCAACTCTCAGTTCCTGTTTACTCAAACTCGTGGCGCACTTGAAACTGGACTCAAAGTTAGCTTGATTAAAAGAGTTTATAAAATGTCTTGAATTGTTTTCTATCATCCATCTCATCGGCTTCACATTCATAAAATTATGAAGTATTTGCTCGTGTTCATGTTCATTCAAGGTCATGAATTTCCTTTCTCCGACCTTTGGGTATTCCGCTACGTTGATCAACGGAAGGTCTGCCAGGTGTTTCTCTTTGTGTATCTGTGTCTGCGGTGTTGTCTGCCTGATATTAGAATTGGTAGAAAATTTCAGTAAATCCACTCCTAAAGATAGGTCGGATTCGTATGAATAGAGATTAAAAGTATACTTCGAGCAAAACGTAGTGTTGAGACCGGTCTTGATAGCATATGTGGACTCAACAGTACCCAATAATGGATTCATAGCCAATGTCATAGTCAATGGCTTTCCTGAAGAGGTCAAGTGGGTAGAGTACCGTAATGCCGTTGAGATGCCTGGAGACATTGAAAGAGGTGCACACCATAGTTCGCATCCAAGAGAGAGAACAGAAGAATCTGTAACTGGAGAATTAGTCTGAGAGCCTCCAAAGTTGAAAAGGTATCTGAATCCAAGTAAAGCGTCATTGGAAGAAAATATGAACTCTTGGGAAGATTGGCTATTTTGCCTCTGCAAATACAAGGTAACAATGGTCGATGAGTTTGCAAGTTTCTGTAACTTTGGCGTACTGATGAATTTGATTATAGCCTGTGAATTTTGTGAAAGCCTTTTTATTAACATACCTTCCAAAAACTGAGATGGAAAATACATCCTTCCGTACAAAAGTGTTGGTCTACCTTTGTAAAACTCTTCAACAGGAGACTGGATCAATCGATAGCCCTGCAAAGCGGACTGAAGAGGAAGGCGCTTTGAATCAAGGTAGGCGTCATCCATGTCGATTGAAGAGTACAAATAAGCTAGTGAGGCAGTTACTCTATTAAACTGTGATATATTCAAGGAGCTATAACTATACTTTGAGTTTCTTGCAGAAACAGACATCTTGAATCCATTGGGTATCTGAAAGGACAATAGATTCTTGGAAGTCCGAAGCATGCTCTCATAAGAGTTTTCGTAGTTCCAATTGGAGCCTACATAGAAGCACTGTTGCACATAGTCCATATAATCTAGCATCTTGCTGAATTGTGTCGATGAATCTTGAGGGTATAGCTCTTTGTTGCCATTTCAAATCGGTTGACTAGTCAGAATAACGAAATCGATTGCAGTCTAAACTGATCAGTAACAAAACCACTGAATCCCACATCATCTGCCTCGCGCACCGAATATTTTTTCTTGTGAGTCCTGCCTCATTTTATAGAGAAATTTGAAGGGATATTCGACAGTGCAGTCTGTTAGGATACAGCAAAGCAGTTTTCCAGGTGTATGGCAATCATAGTGAGTTCCAATATAATAGCAATACTCACATAGCAATAGCATGTCGATGTCAAATCAGCAAAACGGAACGCCCAAGTCCAAGGAACGCAGAGCGATACCGAATATCGATCTTTCACCCGAACTTTCTCCTGTTTCATCTCCTCCTAGTTCTCCAGGTCTTCTGGGACGCATTGAAGAAAAAGACGATGACTTCGCAATATCCTCTGATTCGGATATTTGGTCATTGAATATCGATAGAGATGAATATGGTACTGGAAGGAGACCGTCTGTTTCATCCTCAAACTTATCTCCTTCGCCGTTTGAATCGTTCGCAATGTCTTCAGACTCATACTTCTCGCATAACAGGGGGTCTTTCAGTGAAGTGAGGGGCCAGAAGTTTGATCTCAATAATGGAGTAACAAGCTCCCCTGGAGGGGGAGGTAGTGGAACGGGTTCTAATAAAATTGGAAGAAGAACCAGTGATGCATCTGCTAGATCCAATCAAGATTACTATAGCGAAAGTGATAACGAGGTGGTTATGAAAGGTCTCTCAAGTCGAAGAAGATCAAGGGGTACAGCCAATTCAAGCTCCCAAAGGAAAAGAAGACCTTCATCAAAAAATCGAACTAGTGAGTCAGGAGATGGTGTTGAGGTTTCAGAGACCGCTAAGATATACAAGAACCTTCTGATCATGGAAGAATCACTAAGGCAGCAATATGTTCAACAAGCGGAAATGATCAGAAAATATACCATTTTTCTAATGTGTATGATTACAGCAGCAGCTCTTTCTGGTTATCGACTAGCCGTCTATAATGACTCTAGTTATGTTTTGTTGTTCAATCAGATTCTGCTAACCATATCTCTACTTACCCTAGTTCTTTTCTATCTGAACGGGGATTACAACAGAACAATAACTCGACCACGAAAGTTCTTGACAACCACCAACAAAGGAATAAGGCAATTGAATATAAGGTTGGTGAAAGTCAAGGTGAAATTTTGGGACAGCGGATTAGATAAGATCAAACTCTCACTGATGTTACCTACTAGGATTTTGAAATATCAGATTGGTTCAATATTGAGACTAGTCAGGCTAGAGATTTTGGTTACATTGAAACACTGGCTCATCGATTTTGGTATCAAATTACAAACTTCCTCTTCCCGGACCGGTGTCCATGATGTCAAGATAGTGTTGAACCCTAGAGTGTTCAACACGGCAACTAGGGAGCAATGGGAACTCTACAGAAACGAGTTCTGGAACAAGGAGATTATCCGTAGGCGCAAGATTCTTTTGAAAGAGAAGGATCTATAAAGGACCACTTTTCATATCTTAATACTTCATATTTAATATTTAATATACTTCACTTCACCGTCCAGCTCAGATAAAGCAGCCGTAACAGACTAATGGCGCACAGCCTTGCTCGCGTGAATGGTTATGGGGCGATTTCCAGTTTCCAATTTTTCTGGATTTCCAGCAACCAATTTCCAATCCAATCCCCATCCCTTGTCTGGAAACACCCTTTTTGGCGTGCTCCTGCAACAGCTGAAGACTTGATTTCCTTATTCTTGGAAAAAACCACCCTGATTAGACACACACTGTCAGAGGCATTGTTGACTATATCAGGCTCTCGATTGTTCGTTATACACCTAGGCTTGATTACTTTCTCACGGGTTCTCTTTTTCTGCAATTGACCAGCCGAGTTTCCAATTGTTTTGTTTGACCCATTTTCTTCACCCTTCATTCGTGATCAATGGCCAGACCTCCAAATTCATGGGTGTGGCAACACTTCAGACATGTCTCTACTGAAGCAACCCACTCCAATGTCCAATGTCTAATCTGTCATAAAAATTTCAAATACTCAAGTAGAAACGGCCCCACGAATTTAGCCAGACATATCAGCAGATGTCATAACATTGGTCAGCCTGACTCCTCCATAACAAGAAGACCATTCGAGTCGCAGAATAATAAAGATGATGTCAATCCAGTTGCCTCAAATTCTGTAGCCAATGGGAATACATCTGCTCAAATTCATGAACAGCAGACTCAGCAGCAAGTTCAACAACAAGTTCAACAACAAGGTCAACAACAAGGTCAACAACAACAGGCCTCTGGTCAGCCTGTATCTTCTATGTTGAACTCGCAGGATCCATTTCTTTTGGCTAATGGCCTACTTGTTTCAAATGAAGGGCCTACAAGTCCTCCAGTATCTGAGTTGGGAGGTCCACGAGGCTCAATCCCATCGTCTAGTTTGTTGCCTCGTTCTTCCGCCAGAAGCTTGACTGGTTCTACCAATTATACAGACATCTCCCGTACCATTCAAACACCTTTGTATAGGCTGTCCCAATCTAGTGTCTCAGGTGCCGATCCCGGTGGTAACAGGCAATCACAGCAGGGTGAACAACAAACGGTCCCATCAACGTCACAACAGCAGCAACAAGCATCTCAGGCTACTAATGAAATAGAGATTCAGGAACGAATTCAAGCCCATTCTGATGCAATTACTTTCCAAAGAGAGATGGATCTACTGAACAGCAATCTATTCACCGTGCAGAGGCAATTTCAACAAACTTTTACTCCTCAACAGCAACAAAGTCAAATTGGTATGATGTTTCATACCATCAACTTATCACAGAAGAACTTGCAAGAGGAACTGAGACTCCAGCAGAGATCCATAATGAGGATCGAGCAGAAATTGTCAAGGAATGCTAATGTGAGCAGGGGAACCGGTCTAGATATAGAATATGAAATATTGCCCTACTCTGATGGTAAGTACCCTGGAATAGATGATAACATTCCCCTTGTATACAACATTTTCATCTTGTTCTCATTGTCAGACTCGGTTTTAGATAGATATTTGGTAGGCTATGACTTGAATAACAACCTGAGCGGACATCCAAGGCAAAGCAAGATCTTGAAATTGGGTAGATTCATAGGCTGCAATAATGTGGAAAAGTACTGGACGAGTCATGTTCAGGTTCAACAAGACATCTGATTTTCCCGAGCTTATTTAATACCTTCTTTGCCCTTTTTGTAATTATTTTAGTTTTCTGTACTTTAAATAACAATATGAAATGATATTGATTAGATTGAAAACATTATCTCTCGCTGCTAAGTAAATAAATTCGAAGTACCTGTATATACAACCCTAATAACACACTCTTTGTATATACACCCAGTTCTTGGTGTACTTCCTTATACCGAAACCTGATAGGGAATGACCTTCAACGATTGTCGTGGGACACTTCTTCCAGGTCACGTGCTCAGAACAAGACAGAAGAAAGTGGCGAACCAAATAAAACTTTGCCACACGCTCTGATAAATAAAAACTATGATCTTATTAATCAACCATCAAAGTGATTTGTCTTGAGCTGAAGTTTCCCTGACCTGCAACTATTGATCAAACATCAAACCCGGGAGTCGGCCAACAATAATTATATAACGATGTCAAGCACTTTAGGAATACCACAAAAACCTCCAACTTTACCGCCTACTCCAGTGGTACAAGTCAACAATATCTCCACTCAAAGCTTTCCAATACACCAACAACTAAACAACAACGCAATCGTCAATAATACAATGCCTCAGGTGATGGGAATACTGCAACAGCCGACACATCCTATCAATTCATCATTACAGAAGCCAATAGGCGCCGAAAAGGCCCAGATATTCAATTTTGAGCCTCATCTAAGACGTCAGTTTGGACTTGGGTTGAATCCAGATAGACCAATATGTGAGTTTTGGAAACAGTCAGGAGGGAAGTCATGTCCAGATGGTTCTGATTGTCCTAATAAACATCCTGCTAGGATATTCAATAACAAGATTGTCTGTAAATATTGGCTTCGAGGATTGTGTAAGATGGGTGATGACTGTGATTTTTTACATGAATATAATTTATCAAGGATGCCTGAATGTGCTTATTATGCAATGAACGGTGTCTGTACCCAAGGTCCAGAATGTGTTTATTTACATGTTGATCCACAAAGTAAGATTCCTGCCTGTCAGAATTATACTGATCTTGGATTTTGTCCAGACGGTCCTAATTGTACCAAGAGACATGTTAGAAAAGTCATGTGTGATTTGTATTTGACTGGTTTCTGTCCAAAAGGTCCAGATTGTGAACTTGCACATCCTAAATTCAAGCTTGGTTTGCTTCATGGGCAGGCTAGATTCAAGATCGTTACCGATGAGGAAATCATCGAGTTGAGAAAGCAAATGCTGTTGGAGATTAAAAACGCCCAAGAAGAAAAGGAAAATTTACACGAAGAAGTTGAATCAGGTGCTGAAAGTGTGATACCGGGTGATGCAGCTTCTGAAGATAAAGATCCAGAAGAAGATTTAACTGATATCCAGGTTTAATTGTTGATTTGCTAATAGATACCATTTACTGTCAGAAAGGAATTTGTAGGTGCTTTTTAGTTGAATCTAATAATATTTGTACATATGTATTTTTTGTGATGTATACATGTATTTTATCCTAATATAGGAGATTTTAATGATAACATAATATAATATATGATATAGTATAATACGTAACACCAACTTTTAAGTGGGCCCTTTTTGTTTTGTAGTCTGTTTTCAGTTCCTATCTATTCTCAAGTTACGTGCTCTATTTCTTTCGGCAGGAGTCAATGCCCATTCTAAATCATCAAGATCATTGATTTCCTCATCATCGTCCAAACTCAACATCATGATAATTTGGGTGACTCTCAAGAAATCGTTTCTCAAACTGTAGCCAAATTTGGTAATTTCACTGATTATAGCTGAAACATCTCTCTCTAGCTTAGTAGCCCCAAGTTCATTGAACTTCTTCTCCATTAGCCATATTTTTGTCTCTAAAACATTAGAAATAAATTTCACTATGGTCTGCATTAGTTTTGTAAAGGTGTTTTTATGCATTGTGGTCAAAAATGGGATGACAATTGAGTTCCACTCTTTGATGAAATTCACAACAGAATTAGAGCTTAATGTATAAGAATCAGAGGAGACTAGATAATCTCCATCTTGAAAAGCATCATTCATCAACTTTGATAATCTCTGTTTGATAGATTGGTTGAACAACACAGTCAGCTGCGCATTGATCACCAAATCAGATTTTTTATTGAAGCTTGATGTCAACGTATGGATAATTATTTTGATTCTATCCTGAACAGAAGGGTTTTCAGGTGATCCAACTGAAGATTGTAAGTTGACGGATAGCTCGATAGTTGTGTTGGAATCGTTTTCCAATGACTGTAGAACCTGCGAGAATTGTTGATCGTCCATTATTAGCAGGTTATCTCTTTCCAATTTGGTCACCATATTTTCAGTTAGCTTTTGGATGTACGATTGGAACTGAGCAATCGAGTTCAATATGATGATAAAGTTAGATAGTTTAGTTGTATTTTCTTCTTCTGTTCCATTGATATTGATCGCAGCATTGATACTTTTGACAAAGTACGAGCTTTTAAGATCTGGGGTACCACCACGTGAGCCATTCAGATTCAAAGAGCTTCCATTCTGACTAGATGAATATAGACCCTTAGGCTGAGATAGATGAAGATTCTTCATTGTTGTAGAGTTCAACAGACTCGAGTTTAGTCTTGGTTGATTATCTTCCAATTTCTTATTCAATATGTTTAAGAAATCATTTTCAATCAATCTCTTTATGTTAGAGATCATACTCTTGATAGCAATAAACTCTCCTGACGATAAAGTTTGAAGTAGAATCATATTTATTGACATAAGAGCGTCTTCAATCATCGATGAAACAGGAGGATCTTCAGGGACCAATGAAAGAAGAGACTGGTTGGTGGACTTGGTGATATTTTTAGATATGGAGCTAAGGTATTTTATGCACAAACCAAGATGTGGCATCAGATCTGGTAAGCTTTCAATCAAAAAGGCCTTCTCCAAAGTTCTTCTAACTGCAAATGTGCACAGCGTATCAAAATCCTTGATGAGAAATTGCCGTATTTTAGCCATAAAAGTACTTGCCAGAAGTGGTCTTGGGTATATGGCGTTTGATTTATCCTCTGTTTCAATGGCCTCGTTCCAAGTAACAGCAAAGAACTTGCAATACATGGCCCAATGATTCATCATAGATGACATTTCATCGATAACATTTGCAACATGCGCTAGCGAAATCAAATTGTCCTCTGTAATAACTGGGTCATCGTTATCAGGAGTTCTATATATTGAGCTTATCAAAACAGGATAGCCATAGTTCTTGATATCATGCAACAACATTCCAATTCGTCTAGAATCTTTGAAAGTATCAAACACGAGCCCACTTTGTAGGTCACATTCTTCCTGAATCGCAGTCAAAATAGAAGTTATAACATGACTTCCATAATATCTTCTAATGATTCGAGAGTGTTGATGAGTTATATCTGCGATAGTCTGGTATAATTGAAATAGGATTTGAGAATAGTAATCTGTTCTCACATCTGGTTTTCCTTGAACATTCATCAAGATGGCTCTTGATTGTTCACTTATGATACTACAAATGAATTTGGAGTAACAACTTAACCCAACCTCTGATTTTCCTATCAATGGAAATAGCTGAAAAAAATACGATAACCTTTGGACATCTTTTTCTTTGGCTGCCAAATTAAACTCCTTGATGAAGATATCGTTCAATTGCTCAATCCAAGATTTCAATAGTACATCGGGCATTTCATCCAAGTCACTGGTTGGAACAATGAATTGCACAAAGTCATCAGTGATCAAGCTTTCAGGTAACTCTCTGATAATGCTAATTGATTTGGACGCACTGAGCCAGTCTTTATGTTGAATGGCCTCGTTAGCCTTATGAACCTCTGTCTTTAAACTCTTCACATTTTCCACGTATGCTTTGGTTGTTTGTATCCTCGATCTCTCGGAGTCCAATAGACGGACTTTCTCTGTAATTTTAGTACTCAACTGACTGGCATCTTCGGTAATCTTTTTCAATGCTCTTGAATGATTCAACGTATTTGACAGCTCCACTCTGGTGATCTCCAAAGATCTCACCGATGAGCGATGTCCCACAAGTTGCCTAGGTATAAATTTATGGATAGTTTCATCAATTTGGGTATTCTTTGCATCGATCTGGTTTAAGATTTTCAAAAGTTGTGACACGTTGGTGGCCTGTTGAATGGATTTGTTGATCTTGTCCAACTCAGATGAAACATATTCCTGTGTTGGTATGAGAAGCTGGGGGTCCTGAGGCATATTATTTTGAGAAGCCATTGGTCTATATTTTTCTTCTGCACCGTCTATCGATGATAAGACTGGTTATGAAGTGCAATGGGTTGCTGTTGTGTGGATATTCAAACTACAAAGCTGGCCAAAGTTGGGTCTCTGAGAGAGATCTCTGTTGTTGTCTCTTCCTGATGCGAACGTAGCAGATCAGATCGAAAGAGGTCGTGCGCCTGTGCCAAAGTTAGCTCTAGCAAAAAAGAAAAATTTTGACTTTTCTGTGTACAAAAAAATCAGCTGAAAAACTGGTTCTGACTATTTCAACTGGTGTGTCCCTTTTGACTGGAATAGTAGCATCAGCATACAACAAGATTCATCCAGATTACTATAATAACACAATATGACAACTGTTGAAAAAATCAAAGCCATCGAGGAGGAGATGGCCAAAACCCAAAAGAACAAGGCTACCGAAAAGCATTTGGGTGTCTTGAAGGCTAAAATGGCAAAGTTGAAAGCAGAGCTTTTGAAAGATTCTACCCCAACTGCAGGTAACACTGGTCCGGGTTTCGATGTGAAAAAATCGGGTTCTGCTTCTATTGGGTTTGTTGGGTTTCCATCCGTTGGTAAAAGTACACTGCTTACCAAGTTGACAGGTACAAGATCAGAAGCTGCAGCTTACGAGTTTACCACCTTGACAACAGTCCCTGGTGTTATCAAATACAGAGGTGCCAAGATTCAAATGTTAGATTTACCAGGTATTATTGAAGGTGCCAAAGATGGTAGAGGTAGAGGTAAACAAGTTATCGCTGTTGCAAGATCGTGTGATTTGATTTTTATTGTTTTGGATGTTAACAAACCATTACATCATAAGCAAATCTTGGAGCGTGAATTGGAAGGTTTTGGTATCAGATTGAACCAAACGCCTCCAGATATTTTGATCAAGAAGAAAGAAAGAGGTGGAATCAACATCACCAGTACTGTCAGTTTGACAAAAATTGACGATGATC
Organism: Ambrosiozyma llanquihuensis; assembly: GCA_030568425.1. NCBI lineage: Eukaryota > Fungi > Ascomycota > Pichiomycetes > Pichiales > Pichiaceae > Ambrosiozyma > Ambrosiozyma llanquihuensis. The sequence continues at coordinate 112,091 of JAJMFV010000004.1, read as the reverse complement.
AAATTAAGGCTGTTTTGAGTGAATATAGAATGAATTCATGTGACGTTCAATTGAGATGTGATGCAACAGTGGACGATTTGATTGATGTCATTGAAGCTCAAAACAGAAAGTATATCCCAGCCATTTACGTCTTGAACAAGATCGATTCTTTCTCAATTGAAGAGTTAGAATTATTATATAGAATTCCAAATGCGGTGCCAATTTCATCTGGTAGCGAGTGGAATTTAGATGAATTATTAGAAGTTATGTGGGACAGATTGAACTTAGTTAGAGTCTATACTAAACCAAGAGGTAAACTGCCTGATTTCGAAGAGCCAGTTGTTTTAAAGGGTGACAAGAGTACTGTTGAAGATTTCTGTGCCAAGATCCATAAATCATTAATTGAGGATTTCAAAACTGCATTAGTCTACGGACAGTCGGTGAAACATCAACCTCAATATGTTGCTTTATCTCATAAGCTTCAAGATGAAGATGTGATCACTATCTTAAAGAAATAAAAAATGTGGATTTTTTGATTTCTTCCAGTGTCCTCTTTTTACTATGTATCTGTACATCATTTTCATTTCATTTCAATTCAATATATAAATTCATTCCGTTAAAATATAAATATTTTTTTTTCGCCTTTTGTAAATTAAAAGTATTCACATGATTGGCAGAATTCCTACAAAAGCAAACGTTAATCAAGTGTCGATATCACAAATTCACAGTCATATTCAAGCTCACGCATTGAATGCACCAATCAAGAAACTCAAAATGAAAGGAACATTGAAACTTGGTTGTTCCAAAATCATGTCTCTTATATCAACGTAACCGGATCCAACTTTGACAAACTTCGTGGCAGTGATGTGTATGATTCCCTTCTTATTCAAAAATTGAATGGCCATATAGGAACCTAAAGCAATGAAAACAAACAAAGAGCTCAATTTACCAACACACAAGCCAAGAACTAAGCCCATCATTGACCCAATGGATAAATGTGTGTAGTTCAACTTACCTCCGAACGCACCATCATATTTAGGCTTGTCTCGATGAGCAACATCACTAATGGCATTGATGGTGTTAGTTGTGTGTGCTTGTATTGCGTTCGCAGCAGAATCATTGAAAATCTGATTATTGTGAACAAGATACAATGATGAGATAGCAACTAACCCAGCTGAAAGGCCAATTCTGGTGGAGGATGAGAATTTCTGGTACGATTGGTATGGTGTGGATTTAGCCAAAGATCTCAAAGGTGAAGATGTCGAGAACAATCTCTGTTTCATCATGGTTGGCGGTCTTAAGAATAATTGTCTTGGGATCATTGTGGAGTTATAATTGATTGTCTAACTACTGTTGTTTGTATATAAAAGGAGTAAATAAGTAAATAACAAATAAGTCCTGCTGAAGATAAACAAAGAAATAAGCATATAGATATATGGATGGAAAACACAGAGTTGCTATTGCCGTAGAGAAACTCTCAATGGCAAAACACATTAACTGGGGAAACGTGCGGCTCACGCTCTACAAGGTGCCCAACAGGCCAAACAGCTGACTTAGTCTGTTTACAACACCGATGCCAGTGCCAGTGCCAGTGCCAGTGCTCTTCCTTTTGATGCGGAGGTCTGTAATCACAGGCCTGTGGTCAGATAGGAAATAAGAATCGTCGTACCAATTGTCACCCCCCTTGTATCTAAGCACTTCCCACTCGATGTCATCCCCATTGTTTGGATTAGAACCCAACTGGAAATCGATTCTTGTGAACTTCTCTGTCTTGTCTGTGAAACCTGTGAATGTTGCAAAATTACCCATTCTATTCTCAACTTTGGTCGCTTCCATAAAGTCGGTAAACTTGAAATCGGTCAGGGAATTTTTGTACTTTTTCACAAACTCAGAATTTAAAAGGTAAGTGTCAAACTTCTTCTTCCCAGTGGCAATCAAATAGCCCCCACTTCTTGGTCCACTGGATTCTGAATTGAAATCGCCAACTAGTATAACTGGACATCCTTTGGTTTCATATTCATATGCAGCTCTGTACTTGGCCAATGCAATTCCTAGCTGTCGACCATAGTCCGACTGATCATCAAGATGTAGGTTGATCAAAACGATCTTGACCTTTGTAATCCGGTCTTGAAGATACACAACGGTGCATGATCTATAAGATCCTGCATCCTTATATTTGGAAGGAACAAAGGGCGTATCACTCAACCAAAAAGTATCATTGTCCAACACTGTAAATCTCTCTGGGTTGTAGTACACCGCTTGGAATTCACCTTTTTCATACCCATCATCTCTGCCTACACCAACAAATGGCATTTTCAATAGATTTCTCAAATCATGCACCTGTCTAACCAATCCTTCATTGACTGTAAAAATATCAGGGCGATTGAATAAAACGTCATTGGTGATTCCAATTCTACGGAGTGACCAAGGAACTTCTGTATGGTTTCCGAAAAAATGAATGTCTTTTTCTACTGGTATTTTAGAATCTAGTCCTTTGATGGTCTTCTCAAATGACTCCGAATTTGGTTTGGAGTCATACCTCAAGTTCCAATTCTGTATACGGAGATGGAGATATTCTGGTGTTTTAATGTCCGTCTGATAAGGAATGGTCTGGGAGCAAATCGAGGCTGTCAATATTCCAGTCAATACCAACAAAGTCAAAGTTGGTACCCATCTTCTAGTTGTATCTTTCCCTTTCGCCATAGTGTATTTTTGTTTCTTTGTATTCCAGGAGCATTACCTCCGGAAGTATTGAAAGGTGGGGAGTGTCAGTCAACAGAAGCTCTTAATTTCCCCGGAAAATCGAGTTTCCCTCATTTCCGCGAGTGGTTCCAATCTATGACGTTACCGGAAATCACGAATACTGTTAGAGCTCTCATATTGGGACGATTTATAGAACTTGCACAGATGGTTTGAACTTGGAAGTGGTCTATTGGCTCTGAGAAAAGTTATTTGATAGCAAAATGATTCAAATTTTAGTCCTCAATATAGGAAGATAAAAGCTTGAAAGGAGGGAATTTTAGCTATTTTAGCCAGATTTAATTGACTTTATAAGGCCATCTAACCAATAATTTATACCTGATCTGGTTTTTTTTGCCAATTACGAAATCCTTAGGTAAAATATCATTAATAGACACAATAGAAGAACTATCTTTCTTATGATTGTTGTCTCCTCTATGATAAGGCTCAAGTTCAAGGCGGGCTTAACGTATCCTTGATTTGACAATCAAATTACACACACTTCAGTAGTTAGGACTCAATTGGTTTTGTCAATTGGTCTTGGTTGTTACCCTACAAAGTACAAACTTTCACTTGAAACACTGAGATTGACTTCTCGGAGTCTTGGAAGATATAAAGGGTGGGGGCATGTACCGCTGAGAGTGAGTAAGGGGCTCCTTCATCCTCAAACTGAAGCCGAAAGGACGTGCGCGAAGCGGATTTGAAAATTTTTTCTATGCGATTTGCTCGGTGGAGCTCTCTGTGCGAAAGTTGAAGGTGAAGATCAAGAGGTTTGGTGTGCTAAAAGGCCATCGGATGACGGACCTGTCACTCTGATGAATTTCTTACCAAGATCTCCATACTAGAAACTAATAACTTCAAAATGGCTAAGAAGTATGTGCACTAGCGTTAGCGGTTTTACGGTTTCTCCGAAAACCGAGGATTGATGCATCCCCTATCACCTAATACTAACCGTCAAATCATCTTTCATGTAGAGCTAAGAATAACAAGGCTAACGACTACTGGGATGAGGAGTTCGAAACTGATGCTCCTCAAGCTGAAGAAGTCGGCGCTGATGCCCAACCAGAAGAAAATGCTGAAGAAAATGCTGAATCTCAAGCTGCACCTGTTGACGACGATGGTCCAGGTGATTTCCTATCAAACTTGAAAAAAGCTAAGAACAAGAAGCAAGCAAAGGTCAAGCAAGAAGAAGAAGAAAAAGCTAACGCTGCATCTCAACAAAAGGGTCCTATCATCAAATCCAAAAAGGAAAAAGAAAAGGAAAAGAAAGAAAGAGAAAAGTTGAGAAAGAAACAATTAGCTGATAGAAAGAAAGCATCTCAACCTCAATCAGCCAATGACTCTACTGAATCTAGTCCAGCACCTGAAGAAACACAAGAATCTGAAGCAGCCGAAGCTGTGGCACCAAAGGCCGCAAGCAAGAAGAAGAAGGTTGCTCCAGGTATTGCCGCTTTAAAACGTCAAATGGAGTTGAGAAAACAACAAGAAGAAGAATTACAACGTCTTGAAGATGAAGAGAGATCAAAGGAAGAAGAGGAAGAGAAAAAGAGATTAGAAATTGAGCAAGCTGCGGAAGCAGCAAGAGAAGCAAAGAAAGAGAAGGAAAGATTGAAGAAGGAGCAATTGAAGAAGGAGGGTAAATACCTGACTAAGAAGCAAAAGCAAGAGAAGGCTCTATTACAGAAAAAGAGAGAACAATTCATTGCTAGTGGTAACATTACTATTGCCGCTCTTGACAAGAATGATGAAGAGAAACCAAAGCCTAAGAAGGTTGTTTACGGTTCCAAAAAACCAAAGAAGAAGGAGCAAGAAACTACTCCTCAACCAGAAGAAGTTGTTGCTGCTAATGACGATGATGCATTAGTCGATGACTGGGAAAATATGGCCTTTGATGATGATGAACCATTAGCTGATGACTGGGAATCTGCTCTGAATGAAGAGGAAGAGAAAATTGATACTCCAGAAGCTGAAGTTGAAGAAGCTGATGGCGATGCCGAGGAAGCTGCTGAAGATGAGGACAACGAAGAAGCAGACCAAGATGTTGAAGAAGAGATCGAATCTGAAGGAGCTGCTGCTCTAAATGAAAGCAAACAATCTGTTGTCATCACAGAAGCTGCACCTGTTGACCAAACCAAAACCGACGACAACTTGCGTTCTCCAATTTGTTGTATCTTGGGTCATGTTGATACTGGTAAAACCAAATTATTGGACAAGATTAGACAAACCAACGTTCAAGGTGGTGAAGCTGGTGGTATTACCCAACAAATTGGTGCTACTTACTTCCCTGTTGAAGCCATCAGACAAAAGACTCAAGTTATGACTGCCTATGAAAAGCTTTCCTATGAAGTTCCAGGTTTGTTAGTTATTGATACCCCAGGTCACGAGTCTTTCAGTAACTTGAGATCTAGAGGTTCTTCCTTATGTAACATTGCCATCTTGGTTATTGATATTATGCATGGTTTAGAACAACAAACTCTTGAATCTATCAAATTATTGAGAGATAGAAAAGCTCCATTCATTGTTGCATTAAACAAGATCGATAGATTATACGACTGGCAATCCATTCCAAACAACTCTTTCCGTGACTCGTTCGCTAAGCAATCCAAATCTGTTCAACAAGAATTTGAGAAGAGATGGACTGAAATCAAGGTTTCTTTAGCTGAACAAGGTTTGAACTCTGAATTATATTTCCAAAACACAAACTTATCCAGATACGTTTCCATTGTTCCAACCTCTGCTGTTACTGGTGAAGGTGTTCCTGATTTATTATGGTTGTTGTTAGAGTTAACGCAAAAGAGAATGAGTAAGCAATTGAAATACTTATCCCATGTTGAAGCTACCATTTTGGAAGTTAAGGTTGTCGAAGGTTTAGGTACCACCATTGATGTGATTTTGTCTAACGGTTACTTAAGAGAAGGTGATAGAATCGTGTTGTGCGGTATGAACGGTCCTATTGCTACGAATATCAGAGCCTTATTAACTCCTCCTCCTTCAAGAGAATTGCGTATCAAGTCCGAATATGTTCACCATAAGGAAATTAAAGCAGCTCTAGGTGTTAAGATTGCTGCTAATGACTTAGAAAAGGCTGTTGCCGGTTCAAGATTATTGGTCGTTGGTCCTGATGATGATGAAGACGAATTTATGGATGAAGTCATGGATGACTTGACCGGTTTGTTGGATTCCGTCGATACTAGTGGTAGAGGTGTTGTTGTTCAAGCTTCCACATTAGGTTCTTTAGAAGCTTTATTGGATTTCTTGAAGGATATGAAAATTCCAGTCATGTCTATTGGTTTAGGTCCAGTTTACAAGAGAGATGTTATGAAGGCTACCGCAATGTTGGAAAAAGCAAAGGAATTTGCTGTTATGTTATGTTTTGATGTGAAGATTGATAAGGAAGCTGAACAATACGCACAAGAGCAAGGTGTTACCATCTTCAGTGCTGATATCATCTATCACTTGTTTGATGAATTCACTGCTTACCAACAGAAATTATTGGAAGAAAGAAGACAGGCTCGTCAAGGTGATGCCATCTACCCATGTGTTCTGAAGACTCTGCAAATCATTAACAAACGTAACCCTATGATTATTGGTGTTGATGTTATTGAGGGTACCGTCAAACATGGAACTCCAATATGTGTTGTTAAGGTTGACCCAGCCACTGGTAAGAAGGAGAAAATGCTGTTGGGTAAAGTTGCTTCTCTCGAAGTTAACCATCAATCTATGCAATCTGTCAAGAAGGGTCAAACCAATGCTGGTGTTGCTATGAGACTAGATGCTCCTTCTGGTCAACAACCAACGTGGGGTAGACATCTTGATGAACACGATGCTCTGTACTCATTAATTTCAAGAAAATCTATTGATACTTTGAAAGACCCAGCTTTCAGAACAACTGTTGCAAGGGACGACTGGTTGTTAATCAAGAAGATGAAGGTTCTACTTGATATCGATTAATTATAGCGCATTTAATTTCTGTTTTTCCTCTTATATCTCTGTAATAATAAGTTTTTTCCCTTATGTTGTTTTCTAATGTCTGCATCTCCATCTTAAATCCACTAGAACTATGCTTCCCTCTATTATCATGAGTGAATGTACTAAATCACGTGAGTGGCTGGTAGATAGTTACCCGTCTTTGATCGGATCTTGGCTCATGCACCTTGCGGCTCGCTCTGTTCTAAAAAATTTTTATTTTCACGTAGTTAAAGAAAACCTTTAAAAGTCTGATTTAGTAGGTGAAAGGTCATACATTGAAGCCATTTACTCCATCAGACAAGCACACTGCGTCCTATCATTACTCTGTTGTTATAGTATTCTAATCAATCATGGATATTGCAAAGCCAGTGGGATCGGAGATTTCCTCTGTTGATTTCGGTGTCTTATCCACTGAAGAGATTAAAAAATTATCGGCCAAACAAATCATCAACCCAATAGTCTTCGACAACTTAGGTCATCCAGTTTCCGGTGGTCTTTACGACTTGGGTTTGGGTGCCTTTTTGAAAAACTTGTGTGCTACATGTGGTTTGAATGATAAGTTCTGTCCAGGTCATCAAGGTCACATTGAATTGCCTACTCCTGTTTACAACCCATTATTTTTCAGTCAAATGTACATCTTTTTGAGATCATCATGTTTATACTGTCACCATTTCAGATTGAAGACTATGGAAGTTCACAAATTCGAATGTAAACTAAGATTATTGCAACATGGTTTAATTCTTGAAGCAACACAATTAGACAAGATGCGTTCTCTTTCCGACTACGATGACGATTCAGAAGCGGAAGAAGACGATACAGTTATCAAAGTTACAACAAAAGCAGATTTAGAATTACGTGAAAAGAGAGAATTGTTTGTTTATGAGTCAATCAATAAAGCTATGAAAGAAGGTAGAACAACTGAACGTGGTGTTCTTACAGCCACTGTTGGAGAAGAAAGAAAGAATGTCATCTACCAATTTTACAAAAGAATCCTTAGTAGACCAAAGTGTGACAATTGTGGTATGTACTCACCAACATATCGTAAGGATGGATTTTCCAAGATCTTCGAAAATGCTCTTAAGGATAAGCAATTGACAAACAACAGAATCAAGGGATTGGGAAGAAAAGATATGTTGAAAACCTCCGAAACAGATTCCAATGCTGACTTGCCAAATATCAAACCAAAAGAAGGGTCCAAGTATGTCTTGTCAACAGAAGTCAGAAATATTTTGAGAGCTGTTTTTGAAAATGAGAAGGATCTTATTGAATACTTGTTTCACTCCAGACCGTTGTCGAAACAAAAGGTCAATTCTGATATGTTCTTTATTCACTCATTAGTTGTTCCAGCCACCAGATTCAGATTGCCATCTAAATTAGGTGATGTCATTCATGAAAATTCCCAAAATGAATCATTATCACAGGTTTTAACCACTTCATTATTAATTAGAGATTTGAATGATCAATTTTCCAATTTACAGAAAGACATATCCGCTGAGGAAAGAAAAATTATTTTCAACAGATTGATGAACGCATTCGTCACTTTACAAAATGATGTTAATGGTTTCATTGATTCCACAAAGAACCAAAATTCAAATGTCAGAAACCCACCACCTGGTGTCAAGCAGGCATTGGAGAAGAAAGAAGGTTTATTCAGAAAACATATGATGGGTAAGAGAGTTAATTATGCTGCTCGTTCTGTTATTTCCCCAGATCCAAATATCGAAACCAATCAAATCGGTGTTCCACCGGTGTTTGCAACTAAGCTAACCTATCCTGAACCAGTTACTCCTTATAACGTTGCCGAGTTAAGAAAAGCTGTGATAAATGGTCCAGACAAATGGCCAGGTGCAATTCAAGTTCAAAACGAAGATGGCTCTTTGATTTCCTTAATTGGTATGACACCAGAACAGAGAAAAGCAATTGCTCAACAATTAATGACTCCATCCGAAGGTTCAACTGTTGTCAACAAAAAGGTCTATAGACATATCAAGGATAACGATGTTGTTTTGATGAATCGTCAACCAACTCTACATAAGGCCTCTATGATGGGTCATAAAGTTAGAGTTTTGCCTGGAGAAAAAACATTGAGATTACATTACGCTAATACTGGTGCTTATAATGCCGATTTCGATGGTGATGAAATGAATATGCATTTCCCTCAAAATGAAAATGCAAGAGCTGAAGCTTTCAACCTAGCTAACACTGACTCTCAATACTTGACTCCAACTGCTGGTTCTCCGGTCAGAGGTTTGATTCAAGATCACATTTCTGCCGGTGTCTGGTTAACCAGTCAAGATTCTTTTTTCACTAGAGAGCAGTATCAACAATTGATCTATGGTTGTGTCCGTCCAGAAGAGGGTCATTCCACCGGTGCTAAAATTGTTACACTTCCTCCAACCATTTTCAAGCCTCAGCCACTATGGACTGGTAAGCAGATTATCTCAACTATTTTGCTGAATATAAAACCACAGACTATGGCCGGTATCAATTTGAAGTCTAAAAATAAGATCAATAATGATTATTGGGGTAAAGGATCAAGCGAAAATGAAGTGTTATTCCAAAATGGTGAATTGTTATGTGGTATTTTGGATAAGTCTCAATATGGTTCCTCTCAATACGGTCTGATCCATTCGTTGCATGAAGTCTATGGCCCAGAAGTTGCTGGTAAAGCATTATCCGTCTTAGGTAGATTATTTACCAACTATATTATGGCTACTGGTTTCACTTGTGGTATGGACGATTTGAGATTAACTGCTGAAGGTAATCAATGGAGAGATGAAATTTTGAAGGAGTCAGTTGATATTGGTAGAATTGCTGCAGCAGAAGTTACTAATTTGGATTCATCCATCAAGACTGAAGATCCAGAATTCAAGAAGCGTTTGGAAGAAATTCTTAGAGATGATGGTAAATTAGGTATTTTGGATGCGGTTACTCAATCCAAGGTGAATGGTATTACTTCGAAGGTTGTTTCCAAGTGTGTTCCAGGTGGTACAATGAAGAGATTCCCATACAACTCTATGCAAGCCATGGCCCTTTCCGGTGCCAAGGGTTCCAATGTTAACGTTTCTCAAATTATGTGTCTATTGGGACAACAAGCATTGGAAGGTAGAAGAGTCCCTGTTATGGTTTCTGGTAAGACATTACCATGTTTCAAGGCCTTTGAATCAGATGCCAGAGCTGGTGGTTATATTAAGAATAGATTTTACTCTGGTATTAGACCTCAAGAGTATTATTTCCATTGTATGGCTGGTAGAGAAGGTTTGATTGATACCGCTGTCAAGACAGCTAACTCTGGTTACTTACAACGTTGTTTGACAAAACAATTAGAAGGTGTCCATGTCAGTTACGATAACACAGTCAGAAATGGTGATGGTTCTTTGGTGCAATTCATGTACGGTGGTGATTCTATTGATGTTACAAAGGAATCTCATATGTACCAATTCAAGTTCTTCTTAGATAACTACAACTCATTGCTACAGAAATACAGCCCTTCAAGTATCGATCATCTTGATTCAGAAACTGCAATTTCTTACAATAAGAAGTTGAAGAAGAGCATGAAGAAACAAAAGACATTACCTCATTATGAGCAGAACACTAAATATGATCCAACAGTTTCTGTTTACAGTCCTGCAAGATACTTAGGTTCCGTTTCTGATAAGTTTGAAGAAGACTTGGATGATTTTGTTGAAAAGAATCCAGAGCTTTTTGTCTCTTCTAAGGAAGCTAAGTCGAACGGTGGTGTTACTCAGAAGAAGTTCAAGGCTTTAATGCAATTGAAATACATGAGATCTTTGATTAATCCTGGTGAAGCTGTTGGTATTATTGCCTCCCAATCTGTCGGTGAACCATCCACTCAAATGACCTTGAACACTTTCCATTTTGCTGGTCACGGTGCTGCTAATGTTACTTTGGGTATTCCTCGTTTGAGAGAAATTGTCATGACTGCCTCTGCCTCCATTAAGACTCCGCAAATGTCTCTTCCAATTTTGAAGGATGTTGATGATGCTGCTGCTGAAGCTTTCTGCAAGTCTATCACTAAGATTACATTCTCCGAATTCATTGACGATGTTACTGTTGTGGAAACTATTGCTACTTCCAGAGATACTCAAGCCAGTAGATCTTATGAAATCCAGGTTAAGTTCTTCGATAGCGAAGATTATTCTAATGAGTATGACATCACTAAGGAGGAATTGGAGAAGGTTATCACAGAGAAGTTTATTCATTCTCTAGAAGCGGCTATTAGTAAAGAAGTTAAAAAGCAAAGAAAGTCCAACACTGACTCTCTTCCAGAAGTTGGTAAGGCTGTTTCCAAGTCTCAAACTGAACTTTCTGTTGGTAGAATCTCAGGTTCTTCAGGAGATGATGATGCTACTGATAGCAAGTTGAAGGGTAATACCAAGCAATCTGTGTCATATGCCGAACCTGATGAGGAAGAAATTGATGCTATGAGAAAGGCTGAAAAGTCTGATGATGAATCAATTATGGATGATAGCTCTACCTCTGATTCAGAATCTTCTGATTCCGAAAGTGATACCGAATCTGATGTTACCACCACCAAGGGTAAGAACTCCAAGTCCACATCTTTATCAAAGGAGGGAATGTCTAAGAGTGCTAAAGACAGACAACAAGAAGTCATTGTTTCTCATCATTTTGTTTCTAAATTCAACTTTGACGATGAACATGGAGCTTGGTGTCATTTCAGACTAGACTTGAGTGCTGAGACCCAAAAGTTACTTATGGTTAATATTGTTGAAGATGTTTGCAGAAAGGTCGTCGTTAGAGAAGTCCCTCGTATTGGTAGATGTCTATACCCTACTCCAGAACAAGGTAAGCGTATCTTTGTCACAGAAGGTGTGAACTTTCAATCCATGTGGGATCACGATGCTTTTGTTGATGTCAATGATATCAGATCGAATGATGTTGCTGCTGTTTTGAAAACCTACGGTGTGGAAGCTGCCAGAAACACCATTGTCAATGAAATCAACAATGTTTTCGGTAGATATGCAATTTCCGTTTCTTCCAGACATTTGGACTTGATTGCTGATTACATGACCAGAGAAGGTACCTACTTGGCTTTCAACAGACAAGGTATTGACTCATCTACATCCTCATTCATGAAGATGTCATATGAAACCACTTGTCAATTCTTGACAAAGGCCGTCTTGGACAGTGACAGAGAAGAGTTAGATTCTCCATCAGCCAGACTTGTCTTGGGTAAGTTGAATAATGTGGGTACTGGTAGCTTTGACGTTGTTGCAAGCATGCCATCTGCATAATTAAAATAAATGATTATTTATTTGGTTAAATTTGTGTTTTTTCTGTTTTGTTATATATCTTTTTTTTTCTTCGTCATCTTCTCCCATTTCGTCACTCTGTACATGCTTATATAAAAGTTTTAATCGGTTATCAAACTATCAACTTACATTCATTAGGCGTAGTTAATTATTTGGTAAACAACGCTGAAAAGCAAATCAAAAAAATTCATTTTTTTTTGTCTTTCGCTTCAACACAATTTTAAAATTTGCGTAAACAAAAAACGAGCGATCTGTTGACGTTTTAGTCTCTGGTGTTTTTAAGTACTGATATCTTCTTCTAAGAGAGACTACAATTATCCTGTTCAATTGAAAGGAGAAAAGACAAATGTTTGGATCTACAGCGCAACAGAACACCACAGGCTTCAGCTTTGGAGCTCCTGCCGCTTCGAACGCTGGAGCCAACCCTGCGCCAACTTCATTCTCTTTTGGTGCTGGAAGTGCCAATAAGCCTAATATCTTTGGAAATTCACAAACAACTGGAAGTACAACAGCTAATGCACTATCTGGTGGTTTATCAGCTCCTTCATTTTCTTTGCAGGGCTCAAATAAAGCTGCTGCTGCCCCTGCGCCGGGTTTCTCCTTTGGAAATGGTACATCAACAGCAGCAGGTGGTCTGTTTGGAAATAGCTCCACCACATCAGCACCACTAGCTGGATCCATGACAACTAAATCTTCAGGAATGTTTGGAAATAGCATTACTACTGGTATACCGTCATCTTCTAATCTGTTCTCAAATAACAAAACAGCTTTATCTGGTCAACCAGCACAACTTCAGAGCCAAGCAGCCGATTCAATCAATAGTAATGCCAATCCGTATGGGTTAGGATTATGGTCTGGAAAGGTGACAGAAATGCCGAAATCACTCACTTCAGAAGAAGGTGGAAAGTCAACGATATCTAATCAAATAAAGCGTAAGAGATCGTCTGCATCTATTTCTCAAGAACTCTCTACCAATTCGAAGGGCTACCTTTCATCTCTTAGAAAATCAACAAGCCCTTACAAGAACCCACATAAATACTCCTTGGAGAACGTTTCTGGTATATTCTCTCAAGCAAGCCGTGTTTCACATATTGAGAGTGAAGAAACATCTGATAAATCAAACACTATGCATGCAAGAAAGAGACAAGCCCTCAACACAGGATTGAATAGAACATCCAACGCACAACTACAATATAGAACATTGACAATAAGAAACCCTAGCTCTATGTTTAAGAACTATCAAGAGATAGACCCTAACAAGGTTTTATTGAAAATGAAAAATATCCCTTTGCCTTCTAAGCCTCTGACTATTGTTTCTTCTTTCAAGCCTGTGGTCCTTGATCAATCTCCTGATATCTCTGAATCATCTGAATCATTATCAAACTTACAGGAGGACACAAATATAGATACTAAAGAAGGCAATTCTGTTCCTGATGATTACTGGTCGTCCCCTACAATTGCCAAACTTTCAAGCATGACTACTTCAGAGTTAACACATGTGGAAAACTTCACCGTTGGTCGTTTTGGATATGGTCAGGTTTCGTTTTTGTATCCTGTAGACCTAACAGCATTCCATGGAGACTGGTCCCTTCTGTTAGGAAAGTGCATTCTTTTCCAGTCAAAACTTTTACTTGTCTATGCTGATGGTTTTGAGAAACCTAGTGTAGGAAATGGTCTCAATGTTCCTGCAATTGTTTCTGTGGAAAAATGTCACCCTTTTGATAGAGTCAAAAAACAAGCAATAACAGACACTGCGTCCCCAGAGTTGGCCAAACACATTCAAAAATTGAAGGACTTGAAAGGAATGGAATACTTGAATTTTGATCCGGTTTCAGGTACCTATACTTTCCGTGTTGAGCATTTCAGTATCTGGGGTTTGGTTGATGAAGAAGAAGACGACCCAGAAATAGTGGCAAAGTTTCAAAAGCAACAAGAGGATGAATTGCTATCAGAAAAAAGAAAAAATGAAATACGAACCAACACCCTTGAGAAGATATCTAAGCATCAAGAAATGGATGATAGCACTGTTGATTTTTTTGCAAACTCGACCTATGACGAAGATAACTTTATTTACAAGAGACAAAAAGCTGAGAGCTCTATTCCAGGCGGATGGGGATACCATTCACCAGCCAAAAAAGTGGCAGATGACCTGCCCGTTGATATTGAAGCGGATTATGTTACAGTCGAGGAACCAAGATCATTGAGCTTGACCGAAAGCTACAAGCAACACAAGGAAACCAATTTCGATGAACTAGTTGAGGTGAAGCCTTATGAACCAGAATTCGAAGATGTGGATATGCTTGCTTTGAATCCGCCAACAGAATATCCTTCCAGTAAGGACTGGGATCAACAAGTTGAATTAGCTAACGGATTCTATTCCGTTTTCAATGATGATTTGTACAAGGCCAAAAACTTGCAACTGAACTCAAAGAATATCAATCAGTACCTATTTCCTAATAATGATGGATCATCTTTGAGAAAAGCTGACACAAAGCCTTTGCCAGAATTTAAACACAGCTCTCAAATTTTAGCTATTATTCAGGAAGAAGTTAATCATATGAATGTTTCATCGAGATCCAAATCTAGTTGCCCAAAGGTTGATTTGGATCGCGATGTCGATTTATCAGTTTTGTTGTCAAAGTTTGCCGCCGATGAAGATTATCAGTATTGGGAATTACTTGCTGTTCTTTTCGATAATTCATTCACTACTACCTTTTTGGATGCAAGAGACTCCAGATTGTGTAGGTTCAAACCCCAAATTAAGCAAAGAATATTCGATTTGAAAAACAAAGAGTTGTTCATCGATTGGCTGAAGAAACAAAGTGTGGATGAACAAGCGAAACTTTATGCCACGCAGAAAAACAATCCTCTTGAATACATCTTTGTCTTATTATGTGGCGGAGATCTTTCCGAAGCAATCCAGATTGCGCTATCCACATCAAACAATTATCTTGCTGTTTTGTTAACCATGATTGATTCCAATGACTCATCTGTTCAGAAATTAGCAAAATCTCAGCTCAATGAATGGTCCAAAACTTCCTCCTTGAGTTCCGTTCCAATTCCTCTATTGAAAATTTACAAGGTGTTATCCGGTGATATTTTGTCCAGTGATATTGTTTCACATTTGGATAATATTCCATGGTCCATGGCATTGATTCTATTTATAAAATATGGTGATTCATACGAGTCTTTGCCGGATATGATTGAGCAATTCATTGATTATGGATTTACTTACGATAAGAATTCCTCCTCTTCGTTGGCTTTGAAGCTGCTCAATATCTACAGGGAGCCTCTGGGAGTTGTGCAGAACTTCAGTATCGATTACCAATTCTTCATGATGAAACATCTACAGAAAGTTTTGAATTTTGATGATTCAGTTTGTGATAGTATAGTGCTACAATTTGCCGAAAAGCTTACAGACTGCAAATATTACACAGAGGCATTGTTTGTTCTCTTACATTTACAGTCTGATGAAAAATGTCAGATTGAGGTTCAGAAGCTATTGAATGAGCATATCGATGATCTTCAATTCCTAGAGAACAATGACAGATTGATTGAAATACATAATCGCCTACAAATTCCTCTCGAGATTTTGAATGAAGTGAAGGCGATTAGATTCATAAAGTCTGAGGATTACTACCGTGCTTGCATGTCCTTTATTGACGCAGGTTTACTTTTGAAGGCTCATGAGTTGGCTCTTGATAAAGTTTGTCCAGCAATCGTTATTTCTAACTCCGAAGGTGATAAGCTTGAGAGTTTATTAATGAACTTCAAGACATTGCCAAATTGGGTTACTGGTGGTGAAATCTACTTAAATTATTTGAAATTATCGAAAACAACCAACTTGGAAGAGATAAAGGTTCTCACGGATAAGGTTTTGAACCATATACACTCACTCAAGGAGACGAACTCGAAAGTCAAAATTGCAATAACCATGATGTACAAGAAGCTTATTAAAGTTGTCTTCAATCATGGATTTGAATACCCTGAATCGAAACTCTTGTCGTTCAAACTACCGCCTAGTGAATCGAATTATTTGAAAAACAAGATTCCACAGAATTTGTTGGAGGGCCAAAACTATTAAGTCTCTTTTTGGAGTGTTAAAGTCCTTTGTATTTTGTATGCATACTCTACATAATATTATGTAATAATAATTGAATAATGAACTTGAAACTATTACCGTTGAAAGAGAGTATTATTGAGGATGAAAGTTTAGTAAAAAAAAGTAAAAGAGTCAAAAAGAAAAAAAAAATGTTTGCCGAACTTAGGGAAGTAATGATATAAAATGAGTGATAACAGAAAGAAATGTGATACTAGAAAAATCAATTTCCACTGGAAGCTTCAACAGCATCCATTAGCTCATCGACCACCTTCAAAATAGCATCACAAGCGGGAGAGTCAGGATACATATCTAAAAAGGATTCTCCTTGATCGCAACTTTCTCTGATTCTAACATCAAGCGGAACACTTCCAAGGAACTTTATTCCCAACTCGTGAGATAGCTTCTCTCCTCCACCTGTGGTTGGTTTAAATATCTTTGACTCTCCTCCACAATTTGGACAAACGAACCCAGACATGTTTTCAACCAATCCTAATATCTTTATACCTGCCTTTCGGCAAAAGTCAATTTCTTTTCTAACATCTAATAACGCAACTTCTTGTGGTGTAGTTACTATAAGGGCACCATCAATTCCAACTTCTTTCAAATATGTGGTGACTGATAAATGTTCATCTGATGTACCCGGTGGAGTATCGATCAGAAGATAATCCAACCTACCCCAATCCACATCTTTCAAAAATTGTTTGATAAGACCATTT
Organism: Ambrosiozyma llanquihuensis; assembly: GCA_030568425.1. Classification (NCBI taxonomy): domain Eukaryota; kingdom Fungi; phylum Ascomycota; class Pichiomycetes; order Pichiales; family Pichiaceae; genus Ambrosiozyma; species Ambrosiozyma llanquihuensis. The sequence continues at coordinate 95,292 of JAJMFV010000004.1, read as the reverse complement.
TTCTTAGCACCTCTCCAAATAATGGCCGAATCCTCATCGGGAAGCATGAATTGAATGGACATCATACCAAGATTATCGGTAATATAAACAGGTGACCAACCTGAATTTGAAGAATGAACAGTTTCTCTTTCACAACCCAACATTTTAGGTAAGGAAGGCCCACAAATATCCAGATCCATAGCACCTATTTCTAACTCTTCATATGAAGCAAGAGCCCAAGATAACATCGAAGTGAAGGTTGACTTTCCAACCCCACCTTTACCAGAAAGAACCAATATCTTATGCTTAACATCTGCCAGTCTTTCATTAATCAATGCTATGTCAGGATCAGGGCCCTTGGGCAATGATTCACATATTTCTTTGTTTGCACATCCAGCACAACTATCTGCCTTACCGGCACTTTCACTCTCTGGCCCAGGGCAATGTTCAGGTTCAGGTGCTTTCAAGTTCTTTGAAGGTTGTGAAGGCACACCACTCGCAAGGTTCTGTTGCGTGCTCACTGCTAGCATTCTGGAATGTAAATATTTATTTTGCTATGTATCTGTGTACTAAGCAGAGGTATATGCAACAAATGCAATGAACCAAGGAAGTAGTCTTTGCTCTTCTCCATCTCTCTTTGATTCTTACTAATTGGAGATACTCAAAAAATGAATAAATTTGCCACAGAGGTGAAGTGGCGGTGCAGTATTGGGGGACGCGTTTTTTGGAAATTCCAATTTGAGTTGATTTGTTCCTCTTGAGCTTCAGCTCTCTTGGTGGTTGGGGCCCTTCTACTTACTTCACTACGCACTTGGAACATTACACTTGATTATCATCTGGTTATATTATAGAATGATTGAGGACCAAGTATCAGTGATGAGTAGCGGTATACCAGAAACAGGAACGTCAGATCCATCGGCAACCGCAACCCCAGCTGAGACCCCAATTGCAACCGCCAGTCCTGCAACAACCGAGACTCCAAGTTACGATGTTTCGGTGTTTCCTGGATCCAATTATGTGCCTACTCAAGCTGAGAAAAAACAGAAATATTTCGTTGAAGAAGGGAAAAAAAATTTCGACGTGAAGGCAACAGCATCGAGATTCAAGTATCTATTAGGTTTGACTGATTTATTCAAGCATTTCATCAACACCAAAGCTGAAAAAGATGAAAAAGTTAAACAAGTGTTGGATATTTTGAAAGCCGAAAAGAGTGACCATCATAGAAGAAAGACAGAAAAGGAAGAAGATGAAGAATTATTGAAAGACGAAGAAGATGAAGGAGAAGAAGACGTAGACTCTTTTGAATTCAGTGAGAGTCCTTCTTATATCTTTGGTAAGCTAAGACCATATCAAATTCAAGGTTTGAACTGGTTGATTTCATTGAATAAGAATAATTTGTCTGGTATTTTAGCCGATGAAATGGGTCTCGGTAAGACCTTGCAGACAATTTCCTTTTTAGGTTACCTACGTTACATCAGAAGTATTCAAGGTCCACACTTGGTCATTGTTCCAAAGTCAACTTTGGACAATTGGAAGAGAGAATTTGCCAAATGGACACCTGATGTGAGTACTATTGTTTTAACTGGTGATCAACAACAGAGAAATGAAATTTTAAAAGATAGAATTTTATCATGTGATTTTGATGTTGTTATATCCTCTTACGAAATCGTTATTAGAGAAAAAGCAGCACTGAGAAAGTTTGCTTGGGAGTATATCATAGTTGATGAAGCTCATAGATTAAAGAATGAAGATTCATTGTTGGCACAGATTCTTAGAACCTTCCATTCGAGCAATAGATTATTGATAACTGGTACACCATTGCAAAATAATTTACATGAACTATGGGCATTGCTGAATTTCTTGTTGCCTGATATTTTCGCAGATTCTGAAACGTTTGATGAATGGTTTTCAGGATCTAATCAAGAAGAGATCGAAGAAAAGACGGAATCAGCAACCAATGGTGATGCTTCTAAACAGAATGACGATTCAATTGTTCATCAATTGCATAAAGTTCTACAACCGTTCTTATTGAGACGTATCAAATCCGACGTTGAGAAATCGTTATTACCTAAGAAGGAATTGAATGTGTATGTTGGGATGACGGACATGCAAAAGAAATGGTATCAAAAGATTTTGGAAAAAGATATAGATGCTGTGAATGGTGCCAATGGTAAAAAAGAATCCAAAACCAGGCTATTGAATATTGTGATGCAGTTAAGAAAATGTTGTAACCATCCATATTTATTCGAAGGAGCTGAACCTGGTCCACCGTATACCACCGATGAACATTTGGTTTACAATTCGCAAAAGATGAGAGTGTTGGATAAGCTATTGAAAAGATTAAAAGAGCAAGGATCCAGAGTGTTGATTTTTTCTCAGATGAGTAGAATGTTGGATATCTTGGAAGATTACTGTTCATTTAGAGAATTCGAATACTGCAGAATTGATGGTCAGACTGAGCATACAGATAGAATTAAGGCAATCGATGACTATAACGAACCAGGATCATCTAAATTTGTGTTTCTTTTGACCACCAGAGCTGGTGGGTTGGGTATCAATTTGACCAGTGCGGATACTGTTGTATTATATGATTCTGATTGGAATCCACAGGCCGATTTACAGGCCATGGATAGGGCACATAGAATTGGACAAACCAAGCAAGTTAGAGTTTTCAGATTTGTTACTGATAATGCTATTGAAGAGAAAGTGTTGGAAAGAGCATCACAGAAGTTAAGATTGGATCAGTTGGTTATTCAACAAAATAGACAAGTTCCGTCAGCACAGCAGGATAAAAATAAAGGTAATTCTAAAGATGAGTTATTGAATATGATTCAGTATGGAGCAGCTAGTATGTTGAATTCAAGATCCGATTCTAATGAACCTGAAGACCACGATGAGTTGAATGATGATGAAATTGAAAAAATCTTAGAAGAATCTGAAAAAAAAACTGAAAAGTTACAATCCAAATTTTCCAAATTAGGGTTAGATGATTTGCAAAATTTCTCAACCAATACCGAATCAGTTTATGAATGGGATGGTAAGAATTTCCAAAAGAAGGCTGGATCTGCAGTTGGAGCAAGCTCATTAGGAAATGGTTTTAGTTGGATCAATCCTTCCAAGAGAGAAAGAAAAGAGAACTATTCAGTTGATATGTACTATAGGGATGTGTTACATACTGGAGGTAGAACTGCCAATAATTTACCAAGGGGACCAAAGGCACCTAAACATCTAACGTTATATGATCATCAGTTTTATCCATTTGAATTATTTGAATTGTACGATAGAGAAAGAAATTATTTCAAAAAACAAACTGGACAGAAGGCAGAATTAGCCAAAGGTTCTCAAATTACTTTGAAAGAACGTGAACTTGATCAAAGATTAGAACAGTATGAGATTGATCACTCAGTGAAATTAAGTTCTGAAGAAGAGGCTTTGAAACAAGAATATCTCAATCAAGGGTTTGGTAATTGGACAAGACGTGATTTTTTCACGTTTATCTCTGGAGCTGCGAAATATGGGCGTAATTCAATCAAGTTAATAGCATCTGAATTTGAAGATAAAAGCGTTGAAGAAGTTAAAGAATATGCGATTGAATTTTGGCAAAACTATGAACAAATTGATGGATATGAAAGATATTTGAATCAAATTGAAACAGGTGAAGATAAGATTAGGAAATTCAAGATTCAAAAAGAGGCATTGAGAAGAAAATTATCGAGTTATAAATATCCACTACAAGAATTAGAGTTGTTGTATCCTCCAGCATCGAATAATAAGAAGATATTCAGCGATGATGAGGATAGATTTTTACTTGTTATGTTATTCAAAATTGGATTAGATTCGGAAGATATCTATGATAAGATTCGTGAGAGTATCAAAGATCAATCGCTGTTTGAATTTGATTTTTATTTCCAGAGTAGAACAACCACCGAGATTAACAGAAGATGTGTTACATTGTTGCAGTGTATACTGAGGGAATATGAAGGTTTGATTCCTGATGAGAATAACAAGCCAATTGCCAGCAAGGGTTTGAAAGGTAAGAAGAGAAAGAATGAAAATGCTGTGAAGAAGGGTAAGAAGATGAAACGATAGATTAATTACTTTTATTATTGTTATAAAATATATAAAAACTTGTATTCTGAGCCAATGTATAACTGATTGTGTTTTTGTACCATAGACTAATTGACTACTCCACTCCATAAGGTGATAACCATCCACAGCCAAGACGGTTGCATCATCATACATCTCCCCCACAGCCATACGAAGAAGCGGATGATGAGATGATCAATGTCGAATGTCTAGACTTAATAGATAGTGATTATAAATAAGGGCATTCAGTTATCAGTGCAATCTAGATTCCAGATACCAAACGGATTACAAATTGGCCCCTTGAACAAGCAACTGAGGCATACTTCAAAGGACAATAAGTTCGGAATACAATAGATGACTCCTCGGATGTTCATTGCTAACACCGCCATGCCGAAACTTTGAAAGACGATGAAACTGGACACTGGAATACACATGATTCGATTAGTTTCTCTGGCGCCTTGTGAATGGGCTGCTTAGTTAGTAGTCTGCGAGCCAGCCCGAGCATCTTAGGAGGACAAATTGGATAGTAAGGGTATACCGCTAGTAGTAGTAGTAGTAGTAGTAGTGGTGTGTGTGATTACCGCTGGCTACTCTACTTGGTGAAGAGAGTACTGGTCATGCGCCACATTTCAGTCCTCGCAATCTGACGCGGGGCTCAGCCTCACCGAGCGGGCTTGTAACTGCCCAGTGGAGTTTGTCATCCATCACACACACAGACACACACACACAGCAAGGCTCTTGTTTGTAGTCTGGCATACTGGACCTCATCTGTTCAAGCTGAATACTGCGCTTCAGCAGTTTTAAATTCAGCACACCACGTTGCTGAGTTTCCCCGAGAGGATCCCTGCTTCGGGCCAACTGCCGCCGTTTTGTGTCCGTGCAACCGTTGCGGAGATACGGCGCTTTGTGGGTGTGCCTTTCTGTGGCGCAGCTGATCCTCGGCAGCAGCTGTCTGTTGCGCCGCACGTTTCTTTTTCGTATCGTTTTCGTTTTGTATAAAGAACCACTGATTTGTGCTTTTTGAACAGAACTAACACCACCAGGGCAAGTGCAGGTTGTCTGAAGTAACTAACCACTAGTCAATAATAATAATAATAATGTCCAAGTTTTACGAATTTACTCCAAAGAACAACAAGGGTGAAGATTTCCCTCTTTCCGAATTGAAAGGTAAGGTTGTCTTGATCGTCAACACTGCTTCCAAATGTGGTTTCACAAAGCAATACGCTGAATTGGAACAACTTTACGAAAAGTACAAAGAGGAAGGTTTGGTTGTTATTGGTTTCCCATGTAACCAATTCGGCCACCAAGAACCAGGTGACGAAACCGAAATTGTTCAATTTTGTTCTTTGAACTTTGGTGTTTCATTCCCATTGATGAAGAAGATCGATGTTAACGGTACTGATGCCCACCCACTTTACGAATGGTTAAAGAGTGAAAGACCAGGTTTGTTAGGTTTCAAAGGTATCAAGTGGAACTTCGAAAAATTCTTGGTTGATAAGCAAGGTAAGGTTTACGAAAGATACTCTTCCATCAAGACTCCTTCAAAGATTGCCAATGATATCGAAAAATTATTGAAGGCTTAATTACCTTTTTATTACATATACACTACTTAATTCACACTATTTATTTATCATTAGTTACCTTCTTTAATTCTGTTTGTTTACTATTAGAAAATCCAATTCATTTCGAAATCTTTATATTATATTATAAACTTAAATCAAAGTACTATTTATCTAATTTGTCTTTGCCTTTGTCCTTGTCCTTGTCTTTGTCTTAGCTCTTCTCACGTTCCATTGACAGGTTTACTAAGTAGATGGCCCATTCTTTCAATCTTTGTTCTCAAATAACCTTCAACCTCTTTACTCTTGATTCCTCCATGATCATGTTGCCAAGCCAATGGGATCATTGGAACCCTCTCAATAACTCTAACCAATCTATTCTTACCTTCAACAGCAATAATCTTATCTGGGTTGTTTGTCAACAACTTAATCTCTATCAACCCCAAATCCAACAATATGGCAGTTGCCAAACTAAAAGATCTCTTATCTGCAGGATGTCTCAACATCAAGTTAGCTTGCACTGTATCTGCACCTAAATCTTGTAAATTATATGCTTTTAATTTCTCACCTAATCCAATACCACGGCCTTCTTGTCTTAAATACACAATACATCCATGTCCATTCAAACCCATTAGTCTACCAGCCTCATCGAATTGTTCACCACAATCGCATCTTGCTGACCATGCGGTTTCACCGGTATAACATTCTGAATGGATTCTAACCAAAGTTGGAACGGTTCTGGTTTGATTTAGTATATACCCATCAGAATCAAATTCCAATTTTTCATTTGAACGTTCATCAACATCAGCAACAGTTCTACCTGGGTATAATTTCCCAACATATGCACCTCTAGTCATTCTATCGGCTTGTGTTTCATTTGCTTTCTTCTTGAACAAACTCTTGGATTTGATATCTTCACCAAACACAATTGCCAAATGCTCCTTGTTATCGAGATTATTCGAGTACAAATGCAAGAAGATCTCAGGACCTTGGGTAGTTGGGATTCTAGCACGTGCTATACATTCAACCATGGGTAATATTTCAGGAAGTTGGTTTCTCTTTTGCTGGGCATTTGGGATTTCGAAAGTTGGAGTTGATGTGCCGGACATTGATGATGATAGTTTTTTCAAAGATTTGGATAGTTTCGCATAATCAGCGTCATCCATTTGAGCAAGGTCGATATCGATCCCTTCATTCTGTATGTCTATTGGTTTCAAAGTTGGTGATATTATTGGCATCTGTTCGAAAACATCCTCTTCAAGTTGTTCGGTGGTCATGGCTGACAAACTGGGTTTCTATGCTTATTGTTAGTGGCAAGTGTGACTATTGGAAACTTGCGATGTTGTGCGTGAGTGGTGAGTAGTGAGTGGTGATGGTGTGAGTATATGGGTATTCGATATCTCGAGATACAGATGATAGCAGGAGGTGAAGATGATATACCGTCGTGTTCAGCAGTGAGGTTGATTTACCCCAAGACAAACCGACGAGCGAGTTTCTTCAATTTGAAATTGAATTTGTCATAAATTTGAGAATTTGAGAATTTGAGAAACTGAAAAGTTGAGTCTCAGTCATCGATTACAAAGAGCGAATTGCCGACTGTTATTGCTATTGCTATTGCTATTGCTATTGCCACCATTATCTACTACTACTACTACTGGGCTAAACCAACTACTACAATCAATCATCCAGCAATGACAAAGTTAACAGAGAAACAGAAGTGGATCTTGGGCGGAACCTTGCTCGTTGGAGGACTGGCACTATACATCCAATCCTCAAAAACCCCGCTGATAAAACCAAAATCAGTAATGTACCCTCCTCCTTCCTCCTCCGCATTGAAGAATAGAATCTTCTTCCCAGTTAGAAACCCAGTGGAACTACAACCAATGCTAAACACCAAACCTCCATTGCTACTGAATTTCGTGTACACTGGTCAAGTGGCTTCCGAAAAGCAATTTGGTGCTTTGCAGAAGATTGTGGGTTATGAGTTGGATGACGATAAGTCCATCAATATGGTCAATATCGAATGCGATGAGCCGGATAACAAACCTTTGATGCTCACTTATATGGTCAATGATGTTCCGTCGATTGTTTGTGTGAAGAATCAGTTGCCCGTTGATACTTATGTTGATTTGGATTTGATTAAAGATGAACAAAATAGCAATGTTAAATGGCAAGAACTATCAGCTTGGGTTGCTAAAAATGCCATTGATAAGAAGAAATGACTTGGTGTTTTGTTCAACTTCTCTCTTTGTACGATTTATGAATTACGGTGTTTTTATGTTTCTATGCTTCTATGTTTCTGTCTATATATATATATATATTTGTTTCTTCCTCAAGGTTTCCAAATTTGAACAACATTATCGTAAAAACTACAGGTCACAATCTTCCCATCTTTCCAATCTCCTCCATAACAAATTGATTCATGATCACCTTTAAAATAATTCGTAACGTTGATTTGATCACCTTGTTCATCGGTCTCGATTAATCTTGCACCATCATACATACAACAGATTAATAATCTTCTGGAATTCAATGGATCAGGTATCATTTTCCAAACCCCACCTCCCAAATTAACAGAAGTCTTAACCTTTGGAGGCATCCCAGGTATCAAACTCATTGGAGGAATGACTCTTAAATCAAGACTCTTAATATGATCATCGTATGAACCTGTCCATAAACAATATGGATTCGAATCACACCAGTCTTTTGAAGAGGTTAGAATTGACACTATACCTGAGTCATGCAATCTATCAGTTTGAAAGACATTTTCAAAAGGTGCTCTCATGTCATTTGCAATCAAGTTTCTATCATCACCACCTGAAATCACAATGTTTTCTAGGTTAGGTTGTGATCCAAATTCAGAGTACCAACATTCCAAGGTATGATTGCTTGAAAATTCGATTTTTTCAAACCCATCAGGATGATCATTAGTTAGTTTGATAATTGAACATTCACCTGATGTTGTGGTTAAACTCAAAGTATTTTCGAAAATCTTATGGTAACTGACAGAAGTTATCAATTCACTTTTATCAAAGATTTGAATTTCAATGAGTTTATCCAATTTACCAAATTCTTCTTCATTAATCTTCCAGATTATTATATTCCCCGTTGAATGAACACTACAGAGCTTGTAACTATCAAATGGATCAAAGATCAGCTGTAAAATTGCGCTGTCTGTCATATATTCATTTATCTTTGTAATCATATCGTCATCGTCACTGTCATGCTTATAAATTTCGATGGATCCGATACGATCTTCATCCTTGATTAATTTGTAAGTTCCCAGATAAATGAACTTGGAATCTAAGGGGTTGATTCTAAGCGAGCACGGTGGGAAGCTCGTCTTGAATGTGCTCAATCTTTGTATAGATGGGTAGTCTTCTGATTCATCCATTTCATATCATATCGTATCGTAGTGTAATATACGGTGACAAGTACCAGTTATCCGGTGTACGGCATCTGCTTTCTTAGAGGGAAGACCTAAAAAAGAAAATAGAATTTGAACCACAAAAAAATCAAAAAATTGCGAAACACCAAAAAAACCGAATCAAAAAACAACAACAAAACAAAAACAAGAAAACACGATTCACAAACTTGATTTATTTTATCCGAATACATTAGTTCAAACAGATACATATATATACTAGAACATCATATTATCATGGTAAGTGGCTGAATAAAGAATGGTACTATCCATTAACCATAGTGCATTATCATTTATGCGTTATACGTTGTTGATTTAATCTAACTCTCCATATACTAACATGATCCAAACAACAGTCTTCAATCGATGAAAAAACATACAAGGATGCATTTGCATTATTTGACAGAAGAGCAACTGGATCAGTTCCAGTTGGTCAACTAGGCGACTTACTCAGATCCATTGGCCAAAACCCAACATTGCAAGAGATCTCACAATTACAAGGTGATTTACCATCCGATGAAATCAACTACTCACAATTCGTCGAGTTGATCAACAGACCTAATGGTTTCAAGAAGCTAGGTGGTTTGGAAGATTACGTTAAGGCTTTTCAAATCTTTGATAAGAACCTAACTGGGTTTATCGGGGTTGGTGAGTTGAAGTATATCTTGACCAGTGTTGGTGAGAAGCTGTCTGTTGATGAGGTTGATGAGTTGCTAAAAGGTGTCAATGTTACAGATGAACAAACCGTTGATTACGTTGAATTTGTCAAGTCAATTTTATCTCAATGAGCAATATATCTCCATTTGAATAGCTTTGTGATATTTATTCTGTGTCCCTTTATCCATTTTTGTTATTTGTCTTTTTGTTGATACCCAATCCTACCCAATCTTTAAACGTTATTTTTTTATGATTATAATCAATAATATACAAAAATAATAAATAAATATGATCAATTAACTTAAAAATACACAGAAATCATGTCAAAACGGGCAAGAAATTGGCAATGATCATCATTGGTATACCAAACACATCTCTTTTCATAGTCCAAATACTAGAAGTCCTAATAGACTCACCATTAGGAGTCAACAACGTACATTCAGTCATCGTAGCACCTGTAAAATCACCAAATGCAACCTTCGAAAAAAGTTGGAAATATTCAACACAAGACTTATCATCCATTATCTCAACCACAAAAGTGGACTTTGATAACAAGCTATCCTTTGACCAACCAGTCAATATACAAAATTCATCACCAACATATGCTATCTGACTTGTACGTCTCCATACCAAAGTTGGTGTTCCTGACAGCGAAATGTAATTATGGTATTCTAATAACGTTCGTTGGAAACATTGTTCAGCAAAGATCAAATCATCCTCTTTTAATTTCACCATTCCTGCAATAAACGAAGGTCTGTATTCGGCTATTGATTTGGACATTGAGATCAAATGGTTCTTATCGAATCTTTTCCGTAAGTAGATGCTCAAGTCATGGTATGGTTTCACGTATGAAAACGGTTTCTTGATCTTTGAGTATATTTCACTTGGTTCATCGAATCGTAACCCACATGGTGAATACAATCTTGATTTCATCAAATTTGATATCTTCATTGTGGAATTATCATTGTCTACTCGTTGTTCAGGGTGATGATGATGTTTGTGTCTTGAGCTCAAATTCGATTTCATCGTCTGATTAGACTCTTCGCTCAATTCATTCAATATACCAACTGAAAAGGAGATCGATGATCTCTTATTTCTGTTTCTAAATTCAGCAGGATTTTGATTCTTAAACAGTGATATCATCTTGACAATTTCAGGAAACGTGAAAGTCTTGATTCCATCAATTGTCATCATCGTACCGATGAAATACTGATTTGTATTCGCATCACATTTTGGAGCAGATGAATATACTTCCATTGATGAAGATTGGTTGGAGCTTGCTGATGCTATAATGTTTTGAAGTGGAGAATGTTGATGACTGTTATTGAGAGTGCTTTTCTTGGTATCAGGAATACTAGGTATTTGGAATCCATCATTGAATAATGACTGCTGATGTGGTTGCAGTGGGTGAAGCTGCAGCTGCTGTTGCTGTTGTTGTTGTTGCTGCTGCTGGAGTTGTTGTGACTGCTGCTGAAGAAGTTGCTGATGCTGCTGATTCTGTGTTTGCTGCGGTTGTTGCTGATGTTGCTGATGTTGCTGGTGTTGTTGTTGAGATGCCACCTGACGTTGATGGTTGTTGTTACTGGTGGCGGCATTATGGAACATCAAAGGTTGATAGTTCAAATATTCTATATCTTCTGAGTTTGTCGTACTTAAAGAGGGACTCATAAATTGATTTGAATGGTTGCTATCGGGACTCAGCAAATCCTGTTGAATTATATTACCCAAGATTGCATCTTCTAAATCGGCAGCTGTTGATAAGAAGATTTGATTGTTTGATTCTTCATTGTTATTGGCATTATTGTTGTTACTGCTATCTAATGTGGTTTGTATTGAGCTTGGGTGGCTGTCAGTTATTGGTAACGGAATCGTTGACAAATTCATAACACCATGGCCATTTTTATTGGGAGTAGTTGGTTCAGTAATAGTATCATTTGAATCGGTGATATTATTCAGAGCACTACCGATCAAGTATTTTTTCGTCTTTCTTGGAGCATCAATACAAGTGTCAGATAAGCCTCTATTGATACATCTATTACAAGGTCTATTATCATCACAAGTCATATGAGCCTGTCTACAGTGATTGCAGGCTCTAATGACTTTTTTATTGACATTTCTTCTTTTTCTTCTCTTGATAGGTCTTGTTGAAGGAGAAGAAGATTGATCCTTTGAATCTGTCTGCTTAATGTCTCCTACTGGTTGGGAGTTCATCTGGTCCATTTGTTGTTGTTGTTGCTTAATCATAATGTAGATTCATTAGATTGTGGAGATTATCTGATATGATCATATATACGGTCCTGCAGTGGGGGGGAGAAGGGGAGAAGTGGCGAGTCAGTTGGGTTAGATAACTGTTGTAATCAAGCTGTGTATATTATAATACTATACTATAATATACACCACACAAGATCACTCAAGGCATGCACCTGGAATAACACCCACCCACCATACAATAGGGAAAACACTTTTTACTCCGGGTCTCGGGTGGGGTGTCTGCCAACGATTCGCATACACAAGAGTAACGTGCCAATAAGCAGCCTGAGGACCAGTCTGGTCATGTGACCTCTCGGCGATACAGCAACAAAAAGGGGCAAAGTTGGATATTGGTATTGTTGCTGAATGGAGATGCAGCATGGAGATGCAAAGGAGATGACAAATGTTATAGAGCCGGATTTGAGCAAGCAAACAAGTAGCAAGTGGAGTAGCAGCAGTAGTAGTAGTAGCAAGTGCTAAATTAGAAATTAGCAGGCTCCACCCGTGCACCAGATCGGTGACGTACTAAAAATTTTGTCTCGTTCTTGAGCGTTGAATTTTTTGGCCTTTTTGCTCTCCAGTCAGACCTGTTCTCTTGTGCTTTCCTCTTGGTGGCTACTCCATCTCTAGGCTTACACAGTGGATGCTAACCAATTGATATTGTATATATAAACATATCCCCATATCAGCTTATCATTGTTTATATACACTTACTAGATCACTCACCCACCAACACCACCACCAGCACTCAGCATACCTCATCTGAATAGTGATCCAGCATCAGCACACTACTACACACAACACAGCACAACGCAACACACTACACACAGCTCTTCATAATTCTAATAAACTCACAATATGTCTGACTTATCAACCCTGGTTCAAGATCTAACCATCAACAGCATCGATGAATCCTCATTCACAAACGAAGAATTGGCTTTGAAATCTCAATGGGAAACCCTTTCCCCATCTGCAAATGAGTTTTTGCCTCAACTGAATGATTCTTTAAGATCAAAGACTTACCTTTCTGGTTCAAAGCCTTCTTCAGTCGATGCATCAGTCTTCAAGATCGTCTTCCCATTGGCATCTTTATGGACATCCATCGATGATTTGTCCAAAAATAGACACATCATCAGATGGTGTGATCTGGTTCAAAACACTCTGGTTAATGTTCCAAGTGACTCAAAGCTAAAGATTGACTACTCAGTCAAATTACCAAGAGAATTCAAACAAAAAAAGAAGAAGGATGAAGTTGCCAAACAAGAAAAAATTCAAGCCCAAAAGGAAGCTGCTCCAGTTTTGAAAGAACAAAAATTACAGGCTAAAAAAGAGGGTTTGGACGAAGAGGCAAAAAAATTGGCCAAGGAGGCAAAGGAAGCCAAGAAACTTGCCAAAGCTAAGGCTAAGGCTGAAGCAGATGCAAAACTGAAATCTTCAGAAGTTGCTCCAAATCCATCTCAAATTGATTTCAGAGTTGGTTACATTGAAAAGGCAATTGCTCATCCAAATGCTGACTCCTTATACGTTTCAACAATTCAAATGGGTGACGAAGAAGGTCCAAGAACTGTTTGTTCTGGTTTAGTTAAATATTTCACTTTGGAACAAATGCAAGGTAGATATGTTGTCACAATTGCAAACTTGAAACCAGTTACTATGAGAGGTGTTAAATCATCTGCAATGGTGTTATGTGCATCCAACGATGAAACTGTTGAATTTGTCAACCCACCAGAAGGCTCAAAACCAGGTGACAAGATCTTCTTTGAAGGTTTTGATGGTGAACCTGAAAAGGTTTTGAATCCAAAGAAGAAGATTTGGGAAACTGTTCAACCAAACTTTTCAACTAATGAAAATTTCGAAGTTATTTACAAACAAGAAGGTAAACCAGATGCTAAATTGGTCAACAAGAAAGGTGAACTTCTACGTAATACTTCGATTGTTAATGCCAATGTTCGTTAATTTAATATTGAATGTTTATTTGATTTTCACTGTTTAGTTTTTAATTATCCTTGTCTGTTTTTTCTTCACATTGTGTTTGGCTCAAATATAGTTACCATTCGTATTATGATAAAAGAATCATTGCTTTAGTTATAAATTGTTGAATGATACGATGTTGCCTCCTTTTTTTGGTTTTCCTACAATTTGCGTAAAATACTATGGGTATTTGAATTTTCCCATTGATATAGTAATCTACAAGTCAAAGGATGAAAATGAAAACTAGAAGACCAACGGCTTCGCCATCTTATTGCTTATCTCCTTCTTTTTCTGTTTCTGTTTCCCATTTTGTCCAACTCATATAAATTACATTTTTTTTTTATCTTTTGTCCATACTTCTACTCAAACTACTCAATGTATATATATAATATTATTTTCAATCTTCTCCATATGAACTAAAATATAGTAAATGAGTCATTGCTCATTGCCTGTCTGCTGGTTAAAACATCTGAGAAATCACTCTTTTCAATGAGTGCGAGTTGAAATTGTCTGTTTTCCCCATTCTTCTTCTTTTGCAACTAACAGATACACATCCAATTCGGCTACCTTCAACTCAATCACGCACACGAGACATAATGAAACTAATATCGGAGTCGTTTGAAAAAGATAAAAGTGGGTATATAACGCTCATACCACAAGATAAAGAGGACTTGTGGGTCCTATACAATCTGATCTCTAAATCGGATGAGATAACTCTAAAGACATTCAGAAACGTTAAAAAATATTCAAGTTTGGAATCAAGTTTGAAGAAATCAAATGATACCATTAGAAAATTAATTAGACTTTCAATCAATGTTGAAACTTTTGAATTCACACCAAGTGATGATACCATGAGAATTAAAGGCCGTACCGTTGAACAGAATGACGATGTTCCATTAGGCTCGTACCATACTTGTGAAATTGAATATAATCAGAAATTTAAACTCTATAAGCAAGATTGGGATGATGTGTCATTGGAATTGGTTAATAATTCATGTTTGATTGAGAACAAAGCTGAGATTGGGGCTGTTGTGTTAGAAGAAGGTGTTGCTCATATTTGTTTGTTGACTGATAACATTACAGTCTTAAAGTCAAAGATTGAAAAAAATATACCGAAGAAAAGAAGAGGTGATTCATCAAGCCATGATAAATCTTTAAATACTTTTCTGGAAACTTGTTCTGAGTCAATAATAAGAAATTTCAAAATTGATAATTTGAAAGTCATCTTATTAATATCGCCTGGTTTCACAGCTCAAATGTTACTCAATAAGATTTTCGAAATTGCAATAAGGGAAAATGACAAGAAGTTAATACAATCAAAGAGTAAATTCTTGGTTGCACACTCATCAACTGGTTATTTACAAGGTTTAGAAGAGGCTTTGAAAACTCCTGAATTGATGAAAAGTTTATCAGATACGAAATTCCAGAAAAATGTTGTATTGTTTGATGAATTTTCAAAATTATTGAATGATGATGAAGGCAAAGCTTGGTATGGTGACGATGAAGTACTAAAAGCAATAGAATTGAACGGTGCCGTTAAATATTTATTAATCACTGATAAGTTGTTCAAAACAGATGATATCAACAAGAGAAAATATTATATCGAATTGACTGAAAGAGTTAAAGATAATGGTGGTGAAGTTGTTGTATTTTCCAGTTTGCATGATACAGGTGAGCAGTTGAACCAGTTGACTGGTATTGCTGTCATTTTGAATTATCCTGTTCCAAACCTTGATGATGATGAAGAAGAAGAGTGAATGAATGGATCAGTGAATCAAACTCACATATTTATTAATGGTCAAAAAATTTAACAGTGTTTTTTTTGTCTATTTATCGTAATAATGATACAATCTATCTTTCAATCTCATTGGTTGGATATTTAAAAACCTATTCAAATACCAAACATCAACACCTCTGGTAAATTGTACAAGATCCTGACTCAAACCGAAAAGTAAACCAAATTTCCCTCCACGTCTAATCAATTCTTTAGATTGGGTTTTATTCAACTTACTAAACCAAGAATAGAAAAACCCAGACATTGAAACACTCATCATGGTATTGGCAAAATCAGACGTACCATCACGCAAATAATCCAAGCCTGCTTCAAGTGAGAAAATCATTCCTACAAAGCCTCCAATTTTCAAACTATTCTTAAAACCAGTTTTCAATCCACCTTTAATACAATAGTATCCTTTATGCTTGTGATACCAATACCATCCATTCATGTTCTTCCCCGGCATACGATGTGAATTAGAAGCAAGATATTTCAATGCTGATTCTTTGTAACCGTGCATGAATCCTCCCAAACCACCAATGGTAGATGCACCCAGTGCTATCAGTGGTACTCTTATCGTTGGAGGTATACCTAATCTCTCGTTGAACCACTCATCATTCACAACAACTGATTTGAACTCATCGATCAGATTTTTTTCAGGTGTTTCCGTTTCATCTTGCTGATTCACCACATGTTCCGTTATTGAATTAAAGTCCATTTTGCTGCCTCTTTCCGACTGCACTTGAATGAATACTAGAGGTTAGATAGACCAACCATGTGGTGTATCACTCTGTCTGTCTTTTTGGTGGGGTAGTCAAATGGTTGGCAACTTGATAATGGCGTGGCGCGTTATCGTGGCGCATCATCCGGACATGGATCTGCGGCTTTCCCCCCAATTTGACGTGTGTTGTTTTAAATGATTTGGGGAAAGGAGTGGTTGCTGCGTTTATCTAGTGCATTTGACTTGAAGATGATCAGTTGTAAAGCCTATAGTACTCTCATATACCATTGATTATGTCTGATTCACCACCAGACACAATGTCTCAGCCATTATTGCAATTGGGCAACCAGCCTAGATCATCAGGATGGTCAAGCAAGTTGATCATCTCCACAATAACAGTGTGCTTACATTCGATTCTATATGGATACCACATGTCCGAGCTAAATGCTCCTGAATCTATAATCAAACAGATTTTAAACTTATCTGAAACCCAAATTGGTTTGATAACGTCTATTTTTTCAATTGGTGGATTGATCTCATCAACTGTGGCTAGTCAATTGAGCGTCAAGAAAGGTTTAAGATATAGTTTTTTAGTTACCTCGATCTTCTATTCACTTGGTGCTTTGGTTGAATCCATTTCTAATGATTTCAAGATAATGTTGTTGGGTAGATTTGTCAGTGGGGTTGGTGCAGGCTTCGCCATTGTTTTTGTTCCATTGTACATAAACGAGATATCACCAATTAACTTGAGAGGGTTCTTAGGTTCTATGAATCAAGTTAGTGTTAATGTTGGTATATTGTTGACACAAACTGTAGCTATTAGGTGGACAAATGCAGAGGATTGGAGAAAGATCTTATCTGTTGCGTTTGTGCTGAGTTTGATCGCAGTTATCTTGAATCTAAGTTTGTTGGATGAATCACCAAAGTGGTTGATTTTGAATAATCCAGTTGAAAAAGATCAAACGAAAGGATACACCATTCTATTAGAACTTCGAAACTTTGACAAAAATCTGGTTGATATTGAAATTGAAAACTGGAAGCGTGAAAAGGAAAAGCATTCAATTTTGATTGAATCCAATCCACATTTGAAACATCTAAGTTTGATCAGTTTATTAACCGATTCAAACTACAGAAATGCAAGAAACATTGCAACAATTTCAATGTTAGGTCAACAATTTTCTGGTATAAATTCAATCATATTTTACGGTGTCAAGATCTTAAATCATTTATTTCCAAACTATTCAATATTGATAAACTGTTTGATTAGTACAGGCAATATAGTTGTTACATTTATTGCATCATTATTTTTAGATAGATTAGGTAGAAAGCCATTACTTCTGATTTCAACATTCTTCATGGGTTTAGCAAGTATTGGATTAAGCATTGGTATTCTGAACAGCTATTCAACAATGACTGTTTTGAGTATATTCACCTATGTTGGTTCATTTGCGATTGGTACAGGACCAATTCCTTTCCTTTATATCAGTGAAGTTTCCCAAGTTGAAATCAAGGATTTAGCACAGAGCTGGGCTACTGATTGCAATTGGCTCAGTGTGTTTGTAATTGGGTTGGTTTTCCCAATTTTCAATTCACTCATTGGTGGTTACACATATCTAATATTTGCATTTGTATCATTTGCATTCTTTGCATACATCCAAGTTGGATTCCCTGAAACAAAGGGTAAACAGACATATAACGAAGTTTGGAATATTGATGACAGAGGTGACTAAACACCATTATTAGAATTCTTTTTTTTTCTATTGTTCTTACTATCATGTTTTCCCCATACTATGATTATTATTATCAATATTAATTTTTTTTGCCTTATCGCAACTCCCCTGATAGCCATGTCACGTGCACTCCGCCAGGGCTGATCCTGTAACCCTCGCTGCTGTGCCACAACCTCTCGCGCCTCGTTGCTGCTTACGTCAGAAGCGAAGTCACAAAACCGCGCGCAGAACGCAGAGAAAGGAAAAGGTCGTGCGCGCAGTGACCCGCGGCGTCTGGCGACTCAGCGAGATTCTCCCCGTCACGTGACCCACTCTCAGTTGCAGTCTCCCAGTTGCAACTCAGCGCTCGCACAGTTTCTCTCAGTTTGTGTCTGGAAAAAAATTACTCTGTTTTAATTTGAAGAGTTTACACCCATTTCATCTACAGTACTACATTAGAAGCTTGTTATTATAGCTAATCAATTAATCATATACTAAAATGCCTACCAGATTAACTAAAACTAGAAAGCACAGAGGTCACGTCTCAGGTATGTGATAGATAAATCTTATGTCCACCATATTTAACAGATTTGAAATGAAAATGAAAAAAACAAAACTGAGACTCTTATATGAAGTGCAGTCACACACAACCCCATCAAGACCATCAAATTTGAATGAATATCAAGCTTCATGTTCTCAATTTACAATCAGGACAAAGTGTCAGGAATCATAACAGGTACCGTCCTTCTTTATTGAAGTTCTACCCAATATGATCCAAATCATCATGCTCAAAGTCACATCTATGTAATTATTCAACATCCCATGAGATGTTCAACTAAACTACACCATCCTCCTGACTCTTAAAACAGAATCTCTCAATTCCCAACATATTTCGTTATACCAATTTGTCTTTTTTGTACTTGCTCAACCATTCATAAATGATATTATGCTACATTAGGATAGAGTAATTCAATTTATATTTTCCATATACCTCAAATTCATATCATTTTCAAGTCGTCATATATGAGCAAAAACTACCAGAATTCAAGAAACTTTAGAACGATAATACTAACGTTTACGTTAAATTCAATTTTAACATTTTATTATAGCCGGTAACGGTAGAGTTGGTAAGCACAGAAAGCATCCCGGTGGTAGAGGTATGGCCGGTGGTCAACATCATCACAGAACCAATTTAGATAAGTACCATCCAGGTTACTTTGGTAAAGTTGGTATGAGATACTTTCACAAACAACAAAACCATTTCTGGAAGCCAGTTTTAAACTTGGACAAGTTATGGTCATTAGTTGAAAACAAGGATGAAAAAATCGCTTCATCAACCAAGGACTCCGCTGTTGTCATTGACACCTTAGCTTTAGGTTACGGTAAGGTCTTAGGTAAAGGTAGATTACCAGATGTCCCAGTCATCGTTAAGGCTAGATACGTTTCTAAGTTAGCTGAAGAAAAGATCAGAGCTGTTGGTGGTGTTGTTGAATTAGTTGCTTAAGTTATATGTATGTAAAAATTACATCCCTCTATAATTATAAATAATAAAATCTTATTCATGTCTTTCTATATTTCAAATCTAAATTGACTCCCCCTTTGTGTTTTGTATCTAATAACATTCCTAATATAAACAATAAATTACATTCTCTAGTAATCTAATCAAAAAGAATACCAACTTTACAAAATGGCTCAAAAACTGAGGCAGAAGGCCAACATCATCGCAAAAAATGAGATCAACTTACATAATTCATTAATGGCAACTACTTGGTACAACATTACATACAAACTACAATCTAACTAGATACAAATAAAATCGAATAATGTTCAAAAGTATATCTAAATCAACAACAACAATATCAAAGCACCTAAATCCAACACAACTTAGATTCAATTCATCGTCATCACCAAATATACCGAACATCAACCTAACCTTCTTTACAAAAGATAACTGTCAACTCTGCAATGAAGCAAAGCTGAAATTGGACACAATCCTAAAAGATCCCAAGATAACTCCAATCAATTCAAAAATCACACTGGATTACGTTGACATTGAAAAAAAGGAAAATCAAAGTTGGTTCGATTGTTATCGATACGATATACCCGTTTTACATGTTGATAGAGAAAATTATAAAAGGGTGGTTTTCATGCATAGATTCAAAACCGACGAGATAGTTGATGAGCTAAGTGAGGAGCTATGATTATGAGAGATTTTGTCATCTATAGATATGTATATATAATCACATATATTTGATCATTTGCAAAGATGGTACAATAAGCTAAGTTTATAAAATTTCAAAGGGTTTCAAGATCTTTTCACCTTTCCTTTTTAATGAAAGTTTTACGATTTTTTGAATTCACTAACCTCATATCCAATATATCATCATCTGGAATATCAAACACATCCTGATCTTGATTCTTTTCTTCATTTACACTTTTTGCTCTTTTCATTTCAGGTAATAGTGGTTGTGATTGCGAGTTTCTTGGTCTTTTTTTCTCCTGCATTTGTGATTGTGATTGCGAGTTTCCAATTAACTTTCTCTTGTTCTTATCGAAGTATTTGCTTGCATTGCTGCCATTGTTGCTGTTCTTCTGGACCTTCTTATTAAGTTCCTTGACTGATTCAGCATTGTTTGTAGACTTAACAACTGTTTCACTAGCAGTATTTCTCTCATGATCAACTTTGTCTTTCTTCATCATCTTGATCTTGTGCTCTCCACTAAGCACTTCAGTTTTTTGCTGTTCGATCTCACTCTTTATCTGTTTGATAGCTTGTAATTTCCTATTGATTTCATCATCTTTTTGAAACACAATTGAAGTTAATTTATCGTTCTCTTTGTTCAATAGGGTGATGGTCTTTGAGTGACTGTCTTCAATATTCCTTATCTCTCCTTTCAACTTGGATATTTGACTATCCCTTTCTTTCAACTTTTCATGGAATGTTTCACTAGTTTTTGTACATTCATCCAAGTTAATCTCCTCATTTTTCTTGATTTCAAATCTCAAGTTGGAGATACTCTTCTCATTCTCTTTTTTGTCGAATTTCAATTGGTTAATCTCTTCCTTCAATTGTACAGTGACTTGTTTACCCTTTTCAATTTCTTCCACTAAAACATCTATTCTAGCATCTTTTTTATTTAATTCAACCTGATTCTTGTTCAGAATACTCTTTTGTGTCTTGTTGGATTTCTCAAGTTCCTTGAGTGACTTCTTTAAAGATCTGATATTCAAATTCAATTCTTCTGTATCCCTCTTCTGTTTTTCAGCACTTTCCGAAACTTTATTTTCCTCTTTTTCTTTAACCTCTTTCAATTTTTTGATCTCCAAATCGGAAAGTTTAAGGAACTCTTCTTGAGTTCTCAACTTGCTCTCATAGTGCTTGATTAAATCATTCTTATCCTGTTTAGCTGCTTTTTGCAAATCAGTCAATTGCTTTTGTTGCTTTTCATTAACTACTTTAAACTCGCTCAACTTCGATTCCAAGCCTTCTATTTTCTCTTTCTGTTTATCCTTACATTCATCACTCAATTGAAATCTCATATTAAGCTCTGCATTGCGATCTTTTTCTATTTGGATTTCCTGTGTCAATTTCAATTTACAGTCTTCTGAATCCACAAATTTCTTTTGTAACTCCTTGTATTCAAGTGCGGACTGCTCCCTTATCTTTTCATTACTTTCAATCCTGCTATCCAATGCAAAAAATTGAATTGATAACTTTTCTAAAAACTGATGTAATTTACTGATGTCCATTTCATCAATAAAAGTAGCTATATTATTATTGGAATCAGTTGAGTAAGACGCAATTGCTTCTTTTACAGTGCCGACTTCTTCTTTTATTGATTTTCCTAATTCTGAAAACTCCTTGGTACTTGAACTTTCAAACTCTCTTAATGCATTCTCTCCAGTGTCTCCCAATTTGTCCAACTTCAAAACTAAAGAGTGATATCCATTTTCAATCGACTCGATGCATTTGCCATTAGTCTTGGCACACTCCTCCCCAAAATGACAGGTTTGAGTTGAAACATCCCTATATCGCATAAGTTTCAAAACTTGTTAGTATAAAGAGGACAGCATTGAGGCATAACAGCAATCAAAAAGATAATAAAAAATTCAAAGTTGAACACAAACTCTAATTTTGTAGTAATCCCAGCTTTCAGTGATTGGATTTCATCTGAGAATTTAGACAAACTGGAACTCCAATTTGTCGATTCTTCAATCAATTTTGCCTCTATATTATTTCTTCTTTCTTCTAGAGTTTTATTCAACTGATCGTTCTTGATCTTCTCTTCTGATAATCTTCCTGAGACATCATCCAATCTTGATTTCAAAGAGTTAATCTCCATTGTTTTTTTAGCTGCATCATTACTAGATAGCATCAATTTTCCTTTCAACGACTCGTATTTTCGTCTAGAAGTATCCAAATACTCGTTATTTTCTTTCATTCTCACTTTCATCATTGACATTTCCCTCTTGATTTCCAAAGTTGAATTATTGATGTGAATCATCTTTGACAGATAGATTTTGGATTCCTTAGCACTGCTTGTCACAACTTGTTGTAGGCTTGCAAGTTTGTCTTTCAAGATTAGTATTGATTTCGATGAAACATCCAACTTTTTCTTGTATTGGATATTCTCATTTTTGGAAATTGATAAATTGTGTTCTAAACCCTTATTTGATTCGTTCAAATGAGAGATAACCCCTAAAAGATAATCCATCGAGACTTTATCCGCCCTGTCTATAGTGACATTACTCACAAGAAAGTCATGATGATCAACATTTGCCTTATCTATAACATGAGGTACATCTTCCAAAATCGGGTTGGGTTTCTTCAATTTCCCAGATACTTTAGGATTGGGAGTTGGTGTTATATTCTCCTGGTTTACAAATTGGCCAGAGTACAAATTTGGTCCTCCTTCACTTGAAAATTTAGAAATCGAAGGAGCCATTCTAACACCAGTTATTTCAAGATCATCGTTTTCTTCTTCTTCTGCATCATCAGTAGAATCGGACTCTGTTAAATTATCAGCAGCGGTATTTTTGTTCTTATCATTCGAATCAAATGGTACTTTATCACTCGAATCAGAGCCCACTGTGGTGGCCGTGGTTGCTCTAGACTCATCACCATTATTCATAAATATCTTATCTAACTCGTCGAAGTTAGTAATGATTGAATCTCCAGAAACATCATCATTGGAATTTGATGAGAGTGGTTCATCCGATTGTTGTTGAGCATCTGCTTTGTTTGCTGGTGGGGTTGAAAGTCTTGGGCAGGTGAAAAGGGAAGCTCTGGTCTTTGGCTTGAAAAGAGATGAGTCTCTAAAGAAATTGGACATCTTCTGGATTTTTTGAACTACTCAACTTCTCCTTCTAAAAGCAGTAACTGAAATCCTTTCTATTTCAAATGGAAAGAACAAGGGGCTGTGTGTAGCGTCTGAGTTGTGTGTGTGCCTTTTTCATTCCTTTGACAGATATTAGATCCCTTTTTTTTGTACTTGTGGATCCCCAAAAGAGCGTGTTTTTGATCTCAAAAATTCCAAAAAAAATCTGAACTTGGCTATCACCATCCCCCGTATTGTCCATCATCCATACCATTTTGAGCATTTAAAACAACACATTGAGTGTGCAGAGCATTACTTCGGCAACCAGATCTGCTAACCGTGATTTGCTTGCGCTAAACCAGTATAAAGTGTAAATAAACATCACGAGACATTCCATCCGTACCAGAGATAAAAATAGATTCACGTCAACGCGATGCAAGTGTGTTTACAGGTTTTTAACTGGTTCGATAATCGAACCATTCAGTAAATACAAACTAAATCTTTGTTCAAAAATAGATGAATATCAAAAGTTGAAAAAAAAAGAGTTACAAAAAAGGCGAAGGTACATAAACACAAATAACGAATATAAAAATATCCGTTGGGGATAGCAAGGGGAATCTAGCGATATAAATGGAAACTATCAAATCCCTCTCAAATTTATAAAATCCAATTAAGAAGTTATTGAGGCGGTTGAAGTAGCAATGTCTAACCAATCGTTAACGTCAGAAGCGGATAAACCAGAGCTGAAGCTAACATCGTCATCCAAAACAACAATGGAAACATTACCATCGATAAAGATAGCAGCGGCCTTCATTGAAGATGTGAGTGGTCTGTCGAAATAATCTTCAGATCCTCCACCACCACTGGAACTACCGTTATCACCTTGACCATCGTGTAAATGGGAGATTAACTTGGCAGAACCAGAGGATAAGATTTCGAATAAATCTAACTCACCACAACCGGTAGACCAACATGAACATGATGATGAACCATATTGTAAAGTTCTTGGAATCTTAGCATTCAATAACCAAATAGCTGGCATATCGTAGTTTGTAGTGGCATCATCAGTAGCAGTTGGCATTTCAAATTCAAAGACAAAAATCTTAGTTTGACCAGCAAAACCATGGTAAGCTGGGATACCATCTCTGTAGAAACCACAATCACCATAATCAGAATCATCACAAGATGAACCGGACATAATCATGTATTCAACATCAGAGTCAACGGTGACTTCATCTAGTGGAGTAGCGGATGATGAAGCAGCAGTACCATCAGCAGCACAGTAGGAGATGGAGTTACCGAAACAAGAATCCCAAACACCAGAGTCGGTGGTACCACCTAAAGTATTCAAGAAGGTAACATTGGTTGTAGCACCTGGAGTGAAATAAGATGATCTAACCCAAGCAGAGTCAGAGGATGAGGTTGATGATGTTGTTGAAGATTTAGAAGTTGTTGAAGTTGATGATTCTGAAGAGGATGAGCTGCTAGATGATGAAGAAGAGGTAGTCTTTTCAACGGATGTACTAGAAGTGGTGGTTTCTTCTTCAGATGAGGAGGAGGAGGAAGAGGAAGAAGATGAAGATGAAGAAGTAGCAGCTTCGGTTGTAGTGATTGCAGCATTTTCGGTGGCACTGGAGTCGGTGGATGTGGAAGCATCGGAAGAGGTCAAGGTGTTACCATGACTGTCAACCCAAACGGTTGCGGTGACTTCAACGTATTCAATAGCAGCAGCTCTCTTATGTTTATGGTGAACATGCTTTGTAGTTGAGCATTCTTCTTCTTCTTCGGCATCTCTTTTCACCTTCTTTGAAGATGATGAACTAGATGGGTAGTAGACACCAAATTGAAGTAATTTCAAAGGACCTCTGAAATGGACGGATAATTCTTCATCCAATGGGGACATGGTACCACTGAAAGAGACTGATTCTTGAGTACAGTCACATGAGTCTGTATCCATGGCGGTAACATCTGAGTATGAACCGGAATAACCAAGGCCTGAGTAAAGGACACCATCGGTTTGTGAACAGTAGTAATTACCATCAACCAAAGAGCAAGTAGCGCTCACAGATGCTGATAATCCTAAGAAGATTGAAGCAAGTGTTTGTAATGAGAATTTCATAGTTGTGTATAATTCCAAATATACGCGTATAATGTATTTATATCTAGATGATCAGATTTAAAGGAAAGTGGGTATTCAACAAATGTAAGAAATGGGAAGAAGCAAATTAAAGGAATGAAATAAGCTTAACACGCAAAGACCAAGTTGTGAATGTTGTTGATGATGTAGTAGCTGTTGTTTAAGGAGTGACTAACAGTTGGAGTGTTGTATATATGTGAATATATATATATAACTATTCTGATATATTTATATGTATTTGGGATACGTTTGATTATATGACTTTTCAAAGGAAATCCCCCTTCAAAACAAAGATAAATGCAGGCGTCGGATGTCAATAAATTGGATATCCAAAGGTTTATATAAAAAAGCACACAGCGAGGCATGGAGACATGTCTGGAACCCAGTGCTCTCCTGTGCCAGATCCGCTGCTGAAACACAACAGAAACAGAAATGTGCAGAAATGCGCAGAGGTGCTGCGGCTCGGCTCGAAACGCGCCTTGTTCGCCCGGCGCTCTCGCAGGAGGGGCAGCGGGGAGGTGGCCCAATTTGGGAAAATGTAAACAGGGACGCACAGGGACCCACAGGGAGCCACCGGGGCGCAGGAGTGGTGGCCTGGCGAGCCAACCAGGGACAGATTCCAGGCAACTGGGGTCACCACGTTCTCCTTCCTTCCTGGTATACTATATAGGCCCTTACTCTCCTAGTATCATTTATTGCTAGACAACAAATGGAAACTAGTGACACTCTACTCTATACACTATACACTATACAGTAAGGCGATGGGATATTCATTGGTGCTAAATGAACTAGATCCCCATTCCGCTTCTTCAATATATTGATGCGATAATGCTCACATTTTTGTTTTCTTTTTCCTTTGCTTTTTTTCCTTATTTTTTTTTGCTTATTGAAAATTCAATCAACTAAGCAATTTTCCTAAATGAGCAGCTTATGAGATGAGAGTTTTCAATTTCACTTAACCCAAAACAGAGGGAGCTTTTGACTCTTGGCTGATCACCTTATACTATATACACATACATTCTAATACCAACTGGGTGGGTAGGTATATGATATGCTTCATACAAGCTATATTGAGGTTGTGATGATGTATAACTTTCAACGAAGCAACAAAAGTGGGTCTCACCATACGGCTACTGCCAACAAACATTTATGGGTTAGCATCCAAACTTGCTGATACCTAAGCAAATTGCGTCCATATTCGGTGATTAAAACAATCTTCACCTGAGTAGTGTGTCGAACTGTGTGCTGTACTGTATGCTGTATAGACCTCACTCATGGTATACAAGACACCGATACCTGTAGTTCTTGTGGCAATGAGGATACTACAAGACAAAGTAGAGCAAAACATCAAGATCAAGAGATCTAGATCACCATGCTAATCCCATACAATACAGTTCAGTCTGCAAATCCCGAGAAATACCAGGCGAGTGCCCGCTGTTCTCCCGTACTTCCCCCTGTGTCCCCCTGTGTCCCCCTGCCGTGTCGCTACGCTGCGGAAAACAAACGACGTCACTTGCCGAAAGAAGCTTAAATTTGGTGCATATTTTCGAGTTTCACTCGCCGGAGAGGTTCCCGGTGGAGCACAGAAATGGTGCTGAGAAGAGCTGATTCAGTCCATAACTTCTGATGATGTGGGTCTCTTGGTTTATCTTGGAAGGGATGGAGCAGGTTACATATTGTGTTACATCTCAGCATAGGTTATCCTCCTTTTCTCATTTATTCCCACCACTGAGAAGAGTGTGCAGCCTCCCTGGATGGTAGATCTAGATCTCACTTCCTTGGTGTTCGTTCCTTTTTCTGCTCGTGGCCCATTTGACTCTTTTGGGTGGAGGGGAAATGGGAGAGGTAGTTGGCTTCAAGAACCTTGCTTTAAAATTCACAGCTTACTCGTCATGTTACCCAGCAAGTACAGTACATGTAGCTTTACTAAAACCTATGTTTTATTTATATTTATACATATCTCTGTTAGTTGTCTTTCATGGCTGGGGAAGTTGCATTTAATTTGATTTGCAAAAGTTCTCAAGTGAACCGATAAAAAGGAAAGAAAAAACAAGCCAGGGACACAACCAGCAGATGCATTTCTTTTTTCCTCAATAGCATACTTTGTATGATGTGCAACTAAAAGAAATCACAAACACTAAAAGCTGGAAACTTTTATGGTCTTTCACTTTAATCTAGACGGAAAGAAATATAAAATGTGAATACCTCACATCTCTCATTATTTATTCAAACTATGCAACTGAAGAGGAAATTCTGATAAAAAGAAATAAGCGATAGGAAATAGGAAATAGGAAATACAAAAACAATACGCCAGAGCATATACACCAACCAAAAAAAAGAAAATCAATAGTATATATATTTATTGTCTGTACAACTTTTCAGCATAATGCTTAACAAATGCTAATGGATGGTCTTCATTCAAAGCACCCATTTCACCAATTCCAGGTGAAAAACATGTGATTGGTAAAACTAACACATCAGAAACCAACTTCGGCACATCCAGCTTTGTGAAATCCTTCCATGTAACTTTGGAAAATATACCACTCAACAAGTAATCGTTGAAATATTTAAATATAACATCAGTCCAAATACCTGTACCTGACCAATTCATTATACTTAACTCCATATTGGACTCAGGCAACACTAAAAGATGTTCTCTATCTTTTCTTAATGTCTCTTCAGTGACAGATGCAATAATCTCTCTTAATATCGGATGACCGGGTTTGGATTGAATCACCCAGTTTCCAAATTGTAATCTTCTAGCATAATGATCTCTCCAATCTTGTGAATCTGGGTCAGATTGAATACCAATGATCATACCAATCTCACTTGGTTCAACATTCTCTGGAATCCAATTAGGAATGGGCTGTAATGGTAGCGTGTCAACATCTGCATACACACCACCTTTGGCGAACAACATCAAATATCTGAAAAAGTCCATCTTCAATATAATGTGTGGCAATTTCTCATAGGCTTGAACAACTTCAGGTATATTCATGTAAACATAATGCACAATTGCATTGGAAGTATCATCATTGAACAACTCATGAACAAATCCAGGGTTTTTCAAAGCCCACTGTTCTTCACCTTTCTTGAATTTGGCACCGAATCTCTCATCGTTTAAACCATACTTCCATGATTGCCATATATAAGCTGGGAATTTTCTATCTTGATCATATGGAAACATGTATGCTAATCTTTCACGCAGTGTCGCATCCTGATGAGGTCTACGTAACTCATTCAATTGCTTTTCCAAACTCACTTTATCCTTCTCCAATTTCTTCAATCTAACCTCTTGATCATCCAAGAGTTTTTCTGTCAATTCGTTTAATTTCTTAGCCAAATCAAATTCTTTATCTGATCTATGTCCACTTGAAAACCTCAATCCATTTCGTTTGTTATCGCTTCCCTTTATATTGTTATCATTTTGAATTATTGATCCACCTTTATTCAAAAGCTCTCCTAGATCTGGTGTTGTGTCTGACGAAAGTCTGACTATGATCGTTATCAGAAGAAAGATACCTATCGAAAGAAAAGCCGTCTTTCTGATGTTATGTGATCTTAAGAATGATTGCATCTAAGATAGAAACCCCGTGAAGAAATTTGGATGAAAACTAAATGGTATCGGACTATCTTCAGTGTGAACACTGTCTCCATCATGAAACTTGAGATCCATGAGCTGTATTTTGATGTCACTACACACTTTTTGGACTTTTATGGCCCCGTAAACATTATTTGTGCCGCGCACGCATGACGTATTCTATTTTTATAAATCTCAGTTTACATTAAACCAAGCACACTTTCTAAATAAATACACAAAGATTGGATTGTTGAATGTTATAGATCTCGATCCAGTGGAGTTTCTTCATCATCTTCGCTCATATTTTCATCATTAGGAGCAGTATCCTCTTCATCTTTATCATAAACAGAATCATCATATCCCATATCTCTTAATGAAGAATCCAAACGTTTCAAGAACCCGAGATCGTCATCATCTTTAGAAGTCGTGCGCCTGTTGGCTGCTACTGATCCTATTCTAGTCTTCTTTCTTTCTTCTTTGGTTATGAACACACTATCTCCTTGTTCGTTGTAGAATGTGTATCTCACTTGATCAAGGTATTGTCTCCATATATAGTCATCAAATGTTCTCAAATTCTCCTTTTCTAGTGAGAAATAGTTATAGTAACATATCAACAACAGGGTATCGTTGAAATTGATCTGACCATTTTTGACTGCTTTTTGCAAGACTTCATCTTTGAAATCTTTTTTGATCCAGCCTTTGAAAGTCAGCTCATCAAATGTGAAAATTCTATCGTTTTCAAAATCATCGATCAATGAATCCAATTGTCCCTGAGGAACGGATCCTGAACCTTCCTTGTCATAAAACTTCCAACGGTTTTTGAACTTTGCTATGGTGGCATCAACTTTACCATGAGCTAGATGGCTATCGTGATATGTAACCTTGAAAGCCTCAACAATGATTGAAACGAAGATATTCATAAGCAAATAAGTTCCCAGGATATTCCACGTGATAAACAACCCATAAGCTTGCCATCTAGAACCACAGTCCGTTATTGTTCTTCCCCCAACTTTGATTCTTGTACAGAATGGCTCTTTTAAGAAAAAGTCACCCATTATGGCATCCCAACCTTCACCAAAGACAGCTGTAAACAAAAATATCGCAGCCTTTGGAACAGTACGAAGATTCAAGTTATGCGTTGTGTTTTCTCCAATCTTGGTCATTCCAAAAGTTTGATTCAGTGCAATTGCGAAAACCATAAACAAAACTAACCAAATTATCATCAATGAAGTAAATTGCTTACTTGCAGTTAAAGAAAATCTCAAAAATGTGTTCAATCTAGCACTCATTCTTGGAAGAAAGATGAAAAAGAAGCAGAGCAAAACCTTTTGAGCGGATTCGGTTGTTTTGACTTTCAACTTGATACCTTCCATATCATCAAATATTGATCCGTAATTGATTGCACCCAAGACAATCGCAACAATACAGAGAATAATAGTGGCATACTTCTTAACTATGTTGAACCCCTTTTTCTGTGATCCATAAAAGAATAACACCACATGATGAATCAACAAAAACACCGTACAAAGAATTATAACAATGTTCTTATAATATCTACCAGCAACAGTGGTATCATCATATAACAATGCTGATGCTAGTAGTGTGTAAATTGACATGTTGAAAATTTTTGCGAATCCAACAGGTTGAACAAAAGAATTATAAAGCCAAGTTTCAAACCTGTTGAACCTTGTCTTGTACAAGATGATTGGCTCAACGGATCTAATCATGTTCTTACATCCACTCCAACCAACTTGATAATCCGTCAAATATGCAGTTCCCATCTTTCTTGAATATCCGTTAATAACCTCTGACAAAAACAAGTTAAGAATCAACAATGTTGAGATGATGTTGTAGACAATAACAAACACAGCATTGAATGAAAACTTATGGTGCACTGGTGCAGTATAAACTCCTGTGCTTCTCATAGTTGCCTCTAACAAGTCTGTCCAACCTTCAAGCGATGTGATTTGGAAAAGAGTGGACAGTGAAGCTTTGAAACTATCAAAATTGAAAAATTCAGTGGAATAACTTCTAGGAGACAAGATGGACAATCCACAATTATCACCAGAATTTCCAAGACACATGACACCAGTATTGACAAAATCTCCATAACATTGAAATGCATTCAAGGAGCTATCGTTGCATGAATCCAACTTTTTCGCAAAAATATTCAAACCCCAGATGGCAAATGGAATAATCAATGTAATAGCAGTAGCACCTGCAGTAAACATGGAATATAATCCGGACACTAAGGTAGAGTCAAACGTATCCCTGGTGACCCTGCTCACAGTCAACAATCTCAATGCTCTTAATGACTTGACACCGTTCAAAGCTTGAGAAACCACTTCCAGATTGTTTATTCCAACTATAAAATCAACCCACATACTCACTAATGTCACAAAAGATAAAAATCCCCATTTATCCATCAATAAAGCAGTCGGAGTGAAAAATATACCATCTGCTACAGCATGCAACAAAATTTCCACTGTGAATATAACACAGAATGTCAAATCGAGAATAATTGGTAAATTCCATTCCCCAAGACCATACTCATGCTCTGACATATAAAGAGGCGTCATCACACAGGTGATAACAATCATCAACACGGTGACTAAGGACATCACTAATTCAAACACAAACGATGGCCAAGATTCCTTCCATGTCTGTGTTCTTTTTGTATCGATCAGTTCCGAATCGCAAGATCTCTGTCCATGAAAGTTAGGGACAATTCTCTGAGCAAACTTTCTGATTGGATTATCAGGACCGATGAAGAAGAGACTGGTGTCAAAAATAGGATATTGTCTTAAGAATGCTGTTCTGCCATACATGGAGTTATTGATGTCAACGAAATCAGGCGTGAATCTACCATCATGATGGAACATACTTATTTCATCAAGATAGAAAATCTCATAAAATTGAAGTAAGGAATTATAAGGGAACATGTTTCTGAGATGATACATAACTCTGATTTTGATTTTCTGGACAAAGGAGAGTTCATATTTATACAATTTCATAAATTCTCCCAAAGTTTGGTTTTCATTTAGAATCTTGGAAATCTCTAAAGTGTTGAAATGGATCTTATCTGAGGCATTGGTGTGAACTTTGTCAAATATGGCTAATCTTTCTTCACCCTCGTTGTTCTTGGATTTAGCTTTAATGAAAAATCTGACAACCTGATACCATTTTTGATTCAGTTCGGTTATATGTGCCAAGTTCTCAGCAATCAAGTCCAAGAATGCATTAATCAAAATCATATTAGCAACACAAAACCATAAAGCGATATACATGAAAGCAAAAGCCCTTGTTCCTGGATTTGTAGCACTTTCTTGGATCAAGTACAAAACATCAGTCCAATTTTCAGATGTCATCACAATATATAAGGTCAAGATGACATTGGAAAGGGATGCTAAATTGCAAAGATTGCTCTCTATAGTGTCCTCGTCAACAATTCCTTCGAAGAACCTAGCGTGAATGATGCCGGTTGAAAAGAATAGCAAGAATGCAAAGACAAACAAGTAAAGTAGATAACGGATGTTTCCGAAAACAAGGGTCCATAGGTGACGAGTAGGTGGAATCGCCAGTAACAGTCTGTAAACTCTGAAAATTTGAAAAAAAGTGAGCCAGTTATACAGAGAGTCATTACTTGTAATTGGAGGGATCAATATGACAATATTGATTACGCATAGCAACCCATCAAAGTTATTAAGGTCATGGCTGAAAAAGTTCCATTTGTAAATTATGGCTCTCACTATAATATCCAGAGCAAGTATAGCAGCTGTAATAGAGTTAACAATCAATGCAGGATTTTTAATAGCATCCAAATCATGCGCACTCTTCTGGCATTGAACCACCAAGCTGATGAATATAAAGATACAGCAAAACCATTCCCAAACTCTTTCCGTCAAAGAACGAGAACCATAAAATTTAACAATATCTTCTCCGAATTTTTTGTTTGTTTCACGATCGTCGGATTGACTATTTAAAGAGTCCAAAACGCACGCAACTAGAATGTTAGCCATCCAAACTGTCAACACGATAAGAGCTGGAATGAAAAATAATACCGATTGGTACAGAGAGTTTGTATCCATCAAAGTGTACATCAAATCTGAAAACGTGTTTGAACTCAAGATGACAAACATTGACTGTAAAGAGTACCACAGGTTATCAAAACTTTGTGTATTGTTATTTGGATCATCACCATACAGGCAATATGAATTAGCAGGACAGATGAATCCCTTAGGGTTGGTATCAATAGAGATTAGAGTGGATGAACCATTCAAGATTGACTCGTAATATGCATCATCAAACTTATTATTGATGAAATAACTATCTCCAATAACTGGTGGTTGTGGTTTGTTATTTACATCCAAATATCCACCGCATAATTGGTAGCTTAATAGATAAATTCCTTCATCTGGATTCATAAAAACACATTGTTTTCTGAATGTTTCAGCAAACGCTTGAACTGAAACAATGGCAAACCAGATCAACAAGCACATCAATATGAATCCAATTTTTAGTATCATTGGTAGCGCTCTATAAAGTGATCTTTGGATCGTTCTGGAACCTTTATTCAAATTGCATATCCTCAAGATCTTCAAACACATTAATGATCTAAATAAAAGGAAATTAGTTCTTAGTTCGAATCCACTGTATGCTAATGCAGTTGATATAATAAAGCAAATAAAACCAACAAAATCTAGTACATTTCCCAAGTTCCTCAAGAAAGCACGGCAAGTTTCTCTATTATGTAGATCTTGGTTCTGTGTTGTGCTTTTGAAAACGGATTTGAAAGCTTTGATTGTCCATGTGGAGCCACCTCCAATGGTTTGTAAATCTGTATCCAAAAGGAATCCAAACGCAATGATCTTGAAGATTATTATCAATCCGTAAAATGTGTTAGTTCCAATCAAGCAAGAGTCAATCCAACTGTATATTTTGAGATGTATGAATCCTGTCTCTTGAGGATTCCACATTTGATACGTAAGTAAACCAATTTCGAAAAATATCACAATTGTCAATAAGCAAGAACACATTATAGAAGTTGAAACATCAAAACACAACTTTCTAAAAGGATTGTTCTTGTCAAAAATGAATAATGACCTTCCAGTAAGTTTACTTCTAGATCGGTAGGTTCCTGAGACGTTGTCAGCTGTACGGAGAATGTTTCTGGCCAATCTTGACGTGAAAGATGTGTCGTTATTATTCAAAGGTTGATAATTGGTTGAATAAGCATGTGCTGCTTGTTTGATTCCATTATTGTCCATGTCATTTGTCCCGCTTATAGGATCAACTGAAATATCAAGAGCACTATGTGGTGATGGTGGTGGTAAATCTTGTAGCTCTATAGGGGAATCTGGGGCAACCATTGAAGATCTGAAAAGTGGCAATTGATCAGACGTCTCTTTCCGACTTTCGGAGTCTAATATGCCATCAACTGTGGCTGTCCTCCAACCACTTTCAGGTTTCAAAGCCTGTGTTATGACATCATTCAGTAGCTTGTAATCAAGATGTTCTTCGTCAAATGCTTGATCTATATGAGTTGAACTGAGACGTTTATGGAAAAGGTTTGCGAGTGAATTATGAAATCTAGATCCCAGTGATCTTTCACCAGGTATCACCTCTGTAAATGGGTCTTTGAATGGATTGGTATTTTGAGTTGTTGTCTTCTCAATTTCTGCCAGTGGGTTCAAATTTGGGTCATCAAATGGGTTCAAATATGAATCAT
Source organism: Ambrosiozyma llanquihuensis (assembly GCA_030568425.1). NCBI lineage: Eukaryota > Fungi > Ascomycota > Pichiomycetes > Pichiales > Pichiaceae > Ambrosiozyma > Ambrosiozyma llanquihuensis. The sequence goes on along the minus strand of JAJMFV010000004.1, from coordinate 60,399 downwards.
CGAACGGATCGGGAGAAGTGACGGAGGAGTTGCGGCCTTTCATTTAATCAGATGAGAGAATGCAGTGTGTATTTGGCTAGGTATAGTTATTTGGCAATAAAGTTAAAATCAAAGTATGTTTATGTGTCATTCAACTTGACAGCTTCTTTACCTATTAGTTTGAATCATTTCTATCATCTTTGCAGCACAATTTGATTGATATTTCCAGTTTTCCACTCCACAAGATCTCTTTTCACCGTTCCCACTTTTTCTCTGCCCCTTCGCTTGGCACGGTCACGTGATGATACCGCGCCTTGCGGCTTTCAGGGAAAGAATAAAGATATTACAGGCCCATCAGAGATTACGAAGAGTCTTGGTGATGCTGGTTAGAATGGCTAAATAGTGGGGACGGGAAAAGTATACTGGAAAATTAAGTAACTATTTTGAGTGTTTGTCACTGATTGATTCAGTATACTCAGACTTCCACGTAAGCCATATTCAGACTGCAATGCAAAGATTTTGTATTGTAGCATGATGTTTGCTTCTTACTTACTCTCTATCAGTATATTAATACAGCTGTATTAGCATAGCATATTAATATAATCTTGTATTGTCTATTTATTGAATACACAAAGTGCTCTAAAAATCATTGCACCAAAACTTGTAAAAAACTGGGCACTTTTTACACAAGAGTCGCCTATAAAAAGGGGCAACTCCAACTTTGTTGCCCTTTTTTCTAACCACCACTTTTTCTTTCTTCCAAACAAAATTAATACCTGTGGTTAACGTTTTTGGTATATCATGATGATGTTGTTCTAATGAGTTAATCTTAAGACTCGCTTGGTCTTTATTTGCTTATGAAACTTGTTGTTTTACCTTCATTGACACTTCACTTACTTTCCTTCTCCACAAAACACATTTGCTATTCCATCAAATGCTAGCCATTCTGTGTATTTACCTTATCAACTGATATATCACCTCGAAAAATAGGCTTTACCATTATGAAATAATGCTGCTCTTTTGTACTGCCTGTTTATCGCTCGTTGAAAGTGCCTCGTTGATAAATCTTGCATTGCATTGAATCTATTGGGGATCAAAATAATAGTTACAGATTTATTCCCGTGTGCTACCTTGGTTATATAACATCTAAGCTAAAAGAGATTGGATGTTGATGTTTTTGTTTGGACTATGGAATGGAAGACGGTCACCCCAAATTTGTATTCAAATTACGGGTTCTGAAATTCTCCATAATTCAAATGCTGGTTGATTATAAACTTGCAGTTGTGATGATAATCACAGATTTTCAACAATTCAAGCTGTTTACCAAAAACATTTTGTGACAGGCAATTTAGAAGCAGATGGATGTCAAACATTGAGGAAGACAAAGTTTAGACATCATCACCATATCCACATTTCATGGGCATTGGATATCTCTTATGAGTTCTTGCTTCCATGATTTCCCCTAAACCATCAACCAAGTTGGTTTTGTGCTTTTTCCAGTGTGAATTAATCAATCTTTCAAAAGACTTTCTTTCTCTTTGGGAATCATACTCACCTGTCACTTGTAAATGAACAATGTTTTCACCATCACTTTCCAGCATGATTTCGGTACCTGAGTGGTAAAAACCTTGTTTGTTTAATGGTAACATTGGAACAATATCGGTGTCTGATCTAACACGATAGTATGAACCAATGACAGCTTGGTTGGCAGAGCTAGATCTTTGAATGTTGTAAGCTCGATCAATCCACTTTGCCAAATTCTTGTTGAAAACCTTTGGTGATCCAAAATTCATTATGGTTGGTTGAAGCCCTGCAACATAAAATTCAACAGCAGCGATCTGAGCCATTGCACCACCCAATGAATGACCAACAATAACAAGTTTATAATCTTTATTTTGATTCAAAAATTGAATCAAATAACCAATTGCATTCGAACTATGGAAAGCTTCGTACCCTTTAAGAAACCCTCTGTGAGCTTTTGGTTTTTCACAGTTGAATTTCAATTTGGACTCGCCATGTTTTATAACAAATGGGGTATAGTCTTTCATTTTATAGTTCAAATTCAACATCCAATCTCTTCTAGTTGATGTACCTTTGAAAGTCAAAATGACTTCTTTGTGTTTGGTATCTTCCAAGATAGCACCGGAAATATCACCTTTAACTATTTTGTGAACCTTGATGTGTTTCGATTCTTTGCAAAATTTAGTATCGCATGATTTATCCAATGAGACATTTTCTTCAACGAGTCTATCTTTGTATATGCAGTATGCGAGTGCAGCATAATTGGCATAATGGGTTATGCAATCTGCCATGTTTCTCGACCACGAAGCAATGCTCTCAATTTGTGGTATTATATCAGTTGTTAAGGCATTTGTGACAGAAAGGCTAGTGTTTGAAGGAATAGTTGCACATTCTGCCATGAAGGAAACCAGTGAAAATGCCATGAGTATCGTTTGACAAAGTTTCATTTTGTACTGGTTATAGCTTTAATTAAGTATCAAAATATCAAAGTTTGAATACGATTGTAATGAAGCAACGGATTTTTGGTTGATAAGAAAGTCCGTTAAACATTCGTCAAGAAGAGTGACTTGTAATTTCACAAACATGAAGTCCCTTTTATACCGCTAACGACATCAACTGAGAACAGTACTGTTTTTTAGCTGTTTTGAAGTTTGAGATCAAACAGTTCATGGTTCTTTGAAAACAGGATAAAAAAACGTTTGGTTTACGCGGGAGCAGAGAGTATCTTCTGTGCATAGAAACATTGGTAAGTAAAATTTCGAAGAGTTTTTCGTGATCTGTATGAATGACTTGGATAAATCACTTCATTAATTAACTGGATAGAGCAGAAAAAGTAATGCATCATATGGATTAAGCAGATAAATTATGGATGAATCAGATAATCTACCTCATTTACAGTACGAAATAACCTCGGAACATGAAAATATCCTGTTGACCTTTTGCATCAGAGACAAAGCTTCCTTATGGTGGAAGATCTGTTGGTGAGTTAGCAAATGGAATACTGAACCCGATTGAATTGATGAAGGTGATAAACAATGCCTTGATGGAATTTATAGCGTAATAATGAATAAAGCTTAGTGTAGATATGAAAAGCAATAATCACATTGTTGGAGAAAAAGGCTGATCAGGAGTGATCATGGTACGATAGAACTTATCGATACATAATCAATACTCAACGTATACACATTTTATCTTGCAATAGTGTAAACGTCCTGAGTAGCACCACGAAGGGTAACGTAAATATGAGTGTGCTAGATACTTTAATGTGTCGCGTTCGTTGCAAATCGGAGAAAGAAAGGATATTTCCCAAATGGGGTATTCCCGCGGAAATCTGTCTTTGGTTGATAAGATCAAGTATGAAAATGAATTGAAATCCAACCTTTCTTTGATTAGCACGCTCTTGAACTTACGTCAAAAGTTCTTAGAGATTCAGCAGGAAACTTTTATTATAGCATTACTTATGACTGCTGATAATCCACAAGTTCAAAGAATTGATGCCAATGAGCCAATTGAGAGATTCATTGAAGCGTTGGAGAAAGATGGCTGTGTTGTGGTGAACAACTTTGCTTCGGATGAAGACTTGCAAGAGTCACTCAACGAAGTTCAACCTTACCTGGATGCTGATAAACCTTGGGATGGTAAGTTATTCCCACCTGAAACTAAGAGATGTATGAGACTGATTGGAAGATCCAAAATTGTCAGAGAAAAGTTCTTTTCTCATCCATTATATCAGACTCTAGGAGAAGAATTTCTAGGTTTAACCACTTCAAACTACTATGATGATCAGAAAACCACATATACTTCACATCCATTGTTATCCATATCAATCAATATGGATATTGGTCCTGGTGCAAGTGGTCAGAGAATCCATAGAGATGACAAAAACCACCATGCTAGACATATCAAATCAGAGAAGTACGTTTACGGTAATGATATGTTACTAGGTTTGTTTGTTCCATGTTGTGATACAAGAGTGATCAATGCTGCAACTCAAGCTATACCAGGGTCGCATCTATGGGGTGATGAGAGAGCTCCAAAAAGAGAAGAGTTGGTCTCCGTTGAATTGAACAAGGGTGATGCAATGATAATGGTGGGTTCTCTATATCACTGTGGAGCCCCAAACTTATCCAAAGATATGCGAAGACCCATGCATATCATGTTTATGTGCTCTGGTGTTTATAGACAGGAGGAGATCCCGTATTTGGTGTATCCAATTGAAGACGTCAAGACTTACTCGCCATTGGTGCAACAGAGATTGGGATGGAAGTCGTCTGCTCCAAACTTGGGCTGGGTTGATTTGAGATCACCAGAATTTCTATTGAAAGATTCTACAGAAGCTGAGATTGGTAATGCTGATTTAGATGAAGCTTAAATAATGTTTAAAATATATACAACAACTTCTCTGTATCCACATTCCCGATGTTGGAGTTCTACAGGTTTTTTTTGTGGCGCGTGCGCGCTCTACCGTACGTTCGCCTCCAGTTTCGCCCCCTACTTTGCCCCGTTTCGCGTGTGTAATGTGGCGCGTTGCGGTGGTTTATTCCCCGCCAATTGCAAAACGCAGCAACTTCCGAGGAGTTGGAAAAATTAAATTTTTGTATGGGAAAAGAGACGGTGAAAACCTTTAATTGAGCACTGGTCAAAACTGCACTTACTATTCCAAACATCCCGTTCATATATATCTACTTCAATAGAGAAATCTCTCTTTTTGCATATAACAGTCATCATAACGTATATCTGAATGTCTCGCACACAGTTTACTGGCTGCTTTCTGCGGACGGGTCTTCGGATAAATGAGGCAAGCATCAAACTCTCACATATCGTCACAAGACAATCACAATTTTCCCCATATTCGATATCCAGTTTGAAACCGCAAAGAAGACTCATATCCACTAATAGCATATCTAAACTAGCATTCAATAAATCATATCCCTTTTCTCAAAACTCAAAGGCTAAGCCTATCATATCATATACTACATTAAGACACTTCCAATCCAGTCTCCGAAACAAAGATGGCGAGGAAAAGCGTAATAAAGAACCAGCATATCAAAATGATCAACAACAAAGAATACAAAAAACTCTAGTTGTTGAGAACAATAGCAGCAATACTGAAAATATCAGTACCCCAACGCAACTGACAAAGGAGGAATTTATGGCCTCTAGCACAGGAACGATCCCAAGACTCTGGCTGAACATGAAATGGTTCTTATTAAGACAGAACAGACCTTTCAACATCGATGAGATATCTGCATTCCTGTCTTGGATTTTGATGGGAAACTTCTTGTGGATATTCATAGGTACCACAACATTTGCAGGGTTACTCATATATTTAAGCGATTTCTTCGTTGATGGATCCATAAACAAGAAAATTCTGAAGAAATTGATAACCTATGACAACAACCTCAATCTTGATATCGATGGAGATGATTTCAGAATGTCGTGGGAAGATGGAAAGATAAAATTCAACAGCATCAATGTCAGATCAGCAGCTGGTACGGTGAATACTGAATACATGTTCTCGATCGATACAATCAATTTGACATTATCTTTAGGTAAATGGTCAGAAGGTAAAGGTTTGATAAAAGATGTTGAAGTCATAGGTGTATATGGTGATGTTAATTTCAAGAAGAACTCGGAATTTTTTGTTGATGATTCTTTATCTGAAACATATATATTTGATACATTCAAAATCAGTGACATGAAAGTGCTTTTCAAAAGTGAAAATTTTTCTCAACCTGTTGAATTGAAAGTCTTCTCATGCAGTTTGAATAGAATGAGAAGAAACTGGGCTATCTATGATTTCTTAAATGCAGACTCATTATCAGGATCTCTTAATGGATCACTATTCACACTTCATAAAAGACAGCATCAATTTGCCCATTTCACAGCAATGGATGGCGAGCAAGATGAAAGCTTTGAGCCTTGGAAGAAAATCACCAGATTGAGAATAGATCCACTGGATATGTCATTCTTATGCAACTCTAACTCCAAACTAGATTGGATTCATTCTGGTAAAGTTGAATTGATTCTTGATATAATGTTGCCAAATGAAGATGATAATTCGCTGAATCTGATTGGATCTAAACACAAGACTCTCTCGGAGAAGTTCAAATATATAACTGGAAAACTAGCAGACTACCTGAAATCAGCAAGTGAATCAAACGATGTTGAACAAATTGAAAACGAAGAAAACAAGTATGCCGTTATGGATGTGAAATTGAATTTCTTTGATTTGAAAGCTCAAAATCCAACGAACTTACCTTACTCTTCACTAACTAGAACTCCGTATATTTCAAGAGATGATCTTCATTCGTTGGTTACGTTTATCAATGATAAGAAATTTGGTTTGGCATCAATGAAATCAAGAGCTATTCATGCTGCATCTGAACTTGATGAGAATCCATTCGATGGATCTGAACTTGTCTCCGATAGCAACAACAATTTAATTGGTAAAGAATCTTCAGTATCTGAAATGCTATCTGGTAATTCCATACCTCCAATCAAATTCCGTATGGTTTATAACTTGAAAGATTTTGAATATTTGGATTTACCTCTGTTGATCACGATGATCAATGTTGATAAACCAGCATCTTCTTTGGATTCAGATGATACAAGACAGATGAAATCGTTCACCAATACTAACAAATTTATTGATTCTTTCGTTTCTGAAACAATTAGTTATTTGTTACTTTACAAAGAGGAAATTCAAGTGAAATTGATAGAGGCATACGCAAAGAGAACAAACTTCGAGATTTTTTTCAACAACATCATATTGGGTAATTTGCTTCTTGTTGGATTGGGAAGTTTCGTCATCTAAAATTACAAAATCAAAATGAACCGTGCATTTCATTAAAAAAACGCTTCAAGTTTCCCAAGCAAGGTGGGTTGGTCTCAAAAATGTGAACTTGTCAATAGTTGTTTGAACTAATATCAAACAAAACCACATGTGTATATTATTTATCTATTTTACATTCTTTATTTTCGCTATAGCATATCCAAAGTAACTTACTGGCAATTAAACTATACCGTAATACCATGATATTATTGGGTAGTAAAAAAAATCTAAAACCATTTTTCGCAATCAAGAGCTATCTGAATACAGTTTTCTCTTTTTTTGATAAACCGTAAAAATAATGAAAGTGATAGCAACCAATAAACTCTTCATTTTCACAGCACAAATACTTCATACAAATCGTATCATCGTTAAACTGGCTCAATAATGATAAACGAATAATTTTATCCCATCGTCCACAAAAACCGTTACTAGAGAAGGTATTTCAAAACCAAGTTCTGTCAAGTTCTCATTTGAGACTGCTGTCAGTAGCTTGGTTACTCTGAGGAGTATCCGAATGACTGACCCTCTTTTAACGCAATTGCTTTAGTTGAGAGAACGCGGAGAGAAGATGAATGTTAATTGTCTCTTTGGTTCGAGCTGAGATATCGTAGTGTCTGCTCAACCACCGATCCGACGCCTTGGATGTAGGCATTGTGGAGATAAGTATATCAGGGAGAGAATTGTATGTTTCCATAAATTTGTAATCGGATATAGCTTGACAGTTCATGAAAGAGTGGGATTTGCTATGGCAGTGTGCACAAGGTTTACGAACTGGGCATCTTGCCACAAAATGTCCAAAGATGTGATTGGATAAATGGAGGGCTAACGTGATGGCCATGCTGGGCGGTTTCAGTGATGTTATTGAAGAGGATAATTTATTCCTTGATTTATTGTTTTAACTCCACCAACAATAGAAGCAAGGAGCCCAGTGATCATCAGGAGGTATAGTATCGTCTAACCTATTTGATTCCATGTTTGATATTGAAACCCAGCCTTTTTATTCAAAAAACACAAATAAAAGATTCAAGTAAACTACCAAATATAGAATTCTTAGCGTTAGAGATAAGTTCTCTCGGCACCTTTTAAAGAAAAACTAAAACCAACAGGAAAAGGAGAGAAGTACGAGCAAACGTAAAAAAGTTTTTTTTTCTTTTTTTCTTGATAACATAATAGATTCAATTAAACTACACAATAATAAAGCGTAGCGTAGAAGTATGTCTTCCACTTCCCCTAGACAAAAAAACCAAAACTACAAAAGATATACAGGAAAACAAAAAAAATAAAAACACCTGTCAGCTAACCATCAATGTCAGGCAATTTAAAAACTCACGAAAATCCGAGATAGTTTAGTGGTTAGAATTCTCGCTTGTCACGCGGGAGACCGGGGTTCAATTCCCCGTCTCGGAGCTTACTTTTTTATTTTTTGAGAGTCGATACACCATTCATATAATTTTTTTGAACACAATTCATTCATTTTCCAAGATGAATCCCCTTATCTCTCATGACGCTACGATTAAGATGGATTGTGAATGCTATGCCACCAGGTTTTTATTTTTTTACTCCTTGATAATTATATGCGGAAAGTCAACCGCCATCAGTTTCCAACATACATACACAATTACTGCAATCAGGCCACATATAACAAGCATGCTAGTCTACATCGGTGGTGTTGTGGTGATCAGCAGGCTATACATAGTAAGAAATTTCCCTGGCGTAGCCTTTTCCCCACACAATTCACCAACTAAATGATCAATCGAGGGAACGCAACCGCAGTTGTCGCGCGTGCTGCGCTTGGATCCAGCGGCACGCTCACAGATTCATAGCAAAATTCCGCTTATCGTAAACCACTCAAAAACTAATCGCTGAGCACATAATTTAAAGATTGAAAACCGACAACCCCCGAACCAAAAAATTGTTTTTTTTCATCGTTACACTTACAAGTTAAGTCCGATGTATTCCTTGGTTTCTGAACAAGATGGAACGTGATCCAAAAATAAACATTTCAAGATTTGATTATTGTACCTTTCGAACTGTATTTCCTTGGAGGATGAAGACCGATTTTCTCGGTTTAAACTGGAGACTCGTATCTACTTAGAGAGATAGAGACACAAGATGATAAAGGGCCACTCGCGCTAAAGATTCACCCATATACAATTGATGAACTAGTTGTATGCTAATCGTGTTTAGTGTTTAGCGTTTCGAGGGTGTTGATATAGTTGCTCAAATTGTGGTGGTGTTCTTTAACCAGATCATGTTGAAGACAGTATTGTCACCAGAATGGAAGCTCGGCAAAGTTGCTTCTGTAGGGATAACACGAGGAATTGATAAACTTGATGCAAAATGTCCCAATTGGGGGTGATGGCGATAAAAACAAAAAAGGAAGCTGATTTCGCATTGTCCATGAGATCAGAGCAGTTCAGGAATCAATCTCAAATTTCACCGTCTCGTTGCCGCGAGACGCGAGATCTCCCGCTTCAGAGTGTTTCCAGATCTGGCAGTCGAGAGTAGGTTTCTTATCAACAGCAATTGATTATCTCGGTGAAGTTCACAGGCTTGATGATGCCTATATAATGAGCACGATTATCCTGTTACACTTTTTTTCAGTTTGTTTGATTCCTTTAAAAATTTTTCTGAAGATGTGCAACCAAATACCTTAATTAACTAACTGGTTTAGAAATTTATTACAAGCAATGTCCACCGCTGATTTAGTCTCAATTGTCGAAGCAGGTAACTACCACAAAGCAGTTGATGAAACCAACTATGCAACCCAAATCAAACCTATTCTCGACTCCTTGTCCAATGTTGATATTTCTATCAAATTTGATCCAAAGGTTCACTTGGCTTTCAAGCCGGAAGATTTGAAGACCGTGAAGAGAACAACAATGGAAGAACTAGGTGCCACTTCACCAAAGCAAATCTCGAACATTGGTGTCAGTGAACCATTTCCGTTATTCAGCGACGAGGCAGTTGAAATCATGAGAGCTGAAATATTAAGAAAGGAAGTTTTTGATAAGTATGCTAGAATTTCATTCTCATCAACAAGTGGTTTAGACTGTGTCATTAGAGGTTATGCTAAAAATTCATGTCCATTTTCATACGATGCTTGGACCCATCCAGATACAGTTGCTGCTGTTTCTGCCATGGCTGGTGTTGAATTAGAAGTGATTATGGATTATGAAATTGGTCATATTAACATTGCCATGAAACCTGAAGATGATGCTGAAAAGGAAAGAATCTATGCTAGAAGAAGATCTTCAATGGCTGATAAATTTGATGATGATATTCCTGCGGTTGTTGGCTGGCACAATGACTCTTATCCTTTTGTTTGTGTTTTGATGCTTTCTGATACTTCAAAAATGATTGGTGGTGAAACTTTAATTAAGACCCCATCTGGTGAAATTATCGCTGCTGAAGGTCCAGCTAAGGGTAAAGCAACTGTCTTACAAGGTAGAATTCTAAAGCATTTGGCTTCTGTTCCAATTGGATACACTGAAAGAATCACTTCTGTTACTTCATACAGAGCCAAAGATTCAAAGATTTTTGAAGGTTCAGTTTTAAGTACTGTCAAGCCAGAAGTGAACTTTGGTACCGTGTACAATACATTCTATCCAGAATGGATCAGTTACAGAATGGGTGTTATCCAGGATAGAGCACAACATATGAAGGAACTATTTGCAACAGAATGTGAAGAAGGGAAAACATTCGACAAAAAGAAGGCATTTGAATTATTGAAGGATATGGAGGCTTATATTAGTCATACCTGGAAAGAAATGGAGGTTAGTGAAGAAGAATGGGAAACCCATAAGAGTAAGATTAAATAAGTAAATGATTTTTAACTGTTTACTTCTTTTTCCTCAACACTCTCCTTGACGCTTCACTTCTTCTCTCTCCTCTTTAAAATTACGCATATATCTTCCCTCAAAATCTTATTTTTGTACAAATGAATCAATTTAATGATATGAATTATTAGCTGACAAGTATATGAATACAAGTAAATGTATTGAGAGTAGGGTATAGACGAAGGGAGCACCAAAAATCTAGAACAACCGTACACCAGTATAACACCATAGTGAAACTTGTAAACAGAGATATCGCTTTGTTTACATTTCAGTCTTTCAACTTTGCAAACCACAACTAACACGATATTATTCCCTATTAGCACATTCCATACAGTCATCAGAAACCAAGAGAATAAGATAATTGAGTGTATATACATACTAAAAATATACAGATTATAATATTTTCCCTCAAAAGATGACGGACAATTTACTACAATCTCCACTGAGAAAAAGTTCAGGAATAACAAATATAAACAAACAACTTTCAAGTGCACCAAGCATAGCAGGCATAGCAAGTCCGAAACCATTACCGATATCACAAAACATGAAAATTGGCGAAGAGTTAAATGAAATTAAAAACATACTTCTTGATATGAAGTTCAAAACCGGAACCAATTCTCAATTTTTAAGCTTGTTGAATGATAGTTTGATTAAATTTAATGACCGTTTTGAAAAAGATGTGAATAATGGAGGAGGACCAGATTTGGGGAAATTTGCAATAAACAAAGGTGGTGAAGATTTGGATATGAATGATAAGATGAAACATATGGAGTGCGATTTGAAACTTGTTTTGGATAAGTTGGCCGTCTTGGGTATTGAAAGTAAGACCACTTTGGTCAAGATACACGATCTTGTTGAGAATAGTGAATCTTCAGGTGTGTCGAATTCCAGTGCCATGGTTCCTTCAGGTTTAGAATATAGTAAGAGTATTGAGCAATTGAAGTTGACTTTAAATACAGTGTTGGTAGAATTACACGATTTGAAAACTAGACAACTAGAAGACAACTCTCAAAATTCAAATGCTGATGATAATTTATTGACAGAAGAGAAAGCGTCTAGGTTATTGAGTCAACATACAAGAGAGTTGATGGGAAATTTGGAGAAGCAAGAGGAAATGAATGTTAAAATGTTTGATCTACATTCGAAGAATGTAATCGAAGAACTTGAGAAAAGAAAAGAAAGTAAAAGCTTAAGTATACATCAGGAATTACTCCAAATGAAGAATGAACAAGGAGACCACATAAAGAGAATCATGATTGGGTTAGATGTATTGAAGGGAAGTATTGCAGAAGAGCAAAAGGATGATGGTAATCAAGAACATTTGAATGCTTTTAAAGAGGTTGTCACGGACAAGATGAAATTGTTGGAAGATTTGCAAATGAATATTTCGGAAAACATGACATTATTGAAACAAGATAAAGAACTAGGGAAAGTTTCTAAAGATCATGAACTTTCTATAATTGATGATATTAGAAACCAACTTGTTATATCAAATAAACAGCTTGAATCATTTAAAATTGAAAGAGATGCTTTTAAAAGAGAGAAAGAGCTAGTTGCTGATGAAATGTTATTAGAAAAGGATATGAATGCAGAGTTGAATAGTCAGCTTGAAAAATTGAAGGGAGATATGGAGAGAGAGTTATTAATCAGAAAACATAATTTTGAAATACGAGTTAATGAAGTTGAGTTTGAAAATCAAAGATTGAGCAAAGAAAATGAGGTGTTGAAGCAAAAGATAATGGATTTACAAAACAACAACAGTTTTAAGAATGAGTTAGATATCAAGGATAAAGAAATTCAAGATTTAAAAAGGCAACTTAACTATGAGGCTGATTTGAGTAAGGTTAAATACAAGGTGAAGTCTCAACTTCGTAATTTGAAAGACACAAAGAGAGAATTTCAAGAGTTATTGACAAGAAAGGAAAACCTAATCAATGAGTTGGAAAGTATGCGGGATTTAGAACAAGCCAAGATGAAGATACAAATTGGTCAAATTTTGAATCAAAGTTCAGTTGAGAATGGTAATATCAGTTATAACAACAACATTAAAATCAAAGAGAGTTTGATTGAGTTGGTTAATAGGTCACCATCAACTACAATGATGACCCTTGAGAACGATGATGTAAACAACTTAGCAAAAGATGATCAGAAAGAGAATTATTATAGGCCATTAGGAGGAAAGAGGAACATCACCAATCGGATATGATTTTTTAGAATTGTGTAATAATTTATCAAGATACCCCACAATAAGTGAGACGTGTACGGTGTAGAGGTGTTTATGGAAGTGTAGAAGGGAAATCGGAGTTGATCATGTTGGAATAGATAGAAACAAGTAGAATAAATAATTGGCAACTGTAGAGAGTATATATTATAATTGCACAACCTGCTTACCTCATTGTTATTGCTATTTATTGTTTTTGTGATATTACCAGAAAAGAATGTTGAAAATATGAATTACGATGGTGAATGGTGAGCGAGAAGAGTAGCAATGGAGTGGTTGTTACTCCAGAAAATGGATAATTGAATTGCTGCGGTGAGGAGCGAGGAGCGAGGAGTGAGGAGATGCGAGGGTGAGTGACCGTGTGACCATATAAACAAAGACTCTTTTGGAGGGCAAGTGGAGGATCTGTCACTTTTCATTTAGCGCTATTTGAGCTACTTGGGCTACTTGGGCTACTTGGGCTACTTGGGCTCATCGCCGGTGTTTATCTGCACGGGGCATCACCTCATCGCATCTCTTCGCAGCTCTTCGGGGGCAAATCCGCGGGCCCCGTGGCTCTTCTGCTCTCTCCCCGGTGGGCTGATCCCCTCTTTCCCGCGCCCCGCCTTCTGCCCTGCTCTCCAACGGCTCTGTCTCCTTATAAGCCCGGCCTCATCTCGCCATCTCGCTCAAGTGCTCTCCTTGCAAAACACTCACACTCAGCTCATAGTCTCTGGCTTATTTATAACAAAAAGCAACTATAGAAACAAGCTTATATCAACTTATGTCAACTTCTTTTGAATTCATACCTATCGCAAACACAACTACAACCACTAACATCAACACTAACACTACCAACAACAACAACACTCCTCAAGAAATAAACTCAAATTTCCTAGATCAATCCCCACCTTCTGATTTACATTATAGAAATAATACCTCCGATAAGAGTAACTATATACAAAGCTCATTCTCCAATAGATCATCAATATCAATAGATACTTCCACTTTTCCTTCTCCAGTAACAGATGATCAATCATCATTTAGAAATACAAACACAATCTTAAACTACTTTTCAAATATGGATAATAATATCACTAATTTTATCAACAATAATAATGGCAAATCATCATCAGATAAAAACTTGATGTTTTGCTCTCCCACTGACTACCATTTTTCAACAAATGGTGAACATTCAAATGGAGTTGAATCACATAATCAAATCTCTGAGTTACCAACATTGAACAATCCTTTCGAAATCAACCCTCAATTATGGAACACTGCAAATGATACTCAGAGAAATTTCTTGAACTCAACTAGCCCCCTAGTTAGAATCCCAGAACAACAGCAACAACTTCATAAGAGAAGTATCTCCTTGGAAAATCCTCAAATCTCTTCAGATTTACTATTATCTCCCTTGTCTCAAAATTTAACTTTGTCAGGTGTTAACAATAATTATGGCAACTCTAATGCTAATGCAATTGCTAATTTGAACTCGAATTCCTTGATGAATTATTCAAATGACTTTGCTCCAAGAAGATCCTCATATATCGCTGAATTTACAACCGCTCCACCTCCTCCACCAAGAGTTGGAGGCTCCATAAGCAACAGTATATGGAGTAATAACTCTGATAGAAGAAGTTCTTCTGGTTCTTCTGGATCCCCTATTATTTCTCTTAATGGGACAAACAATCAACAACCACCACAACCACAGCAACTCTCTTCAACTTTCCAACAGAACAATACTTGGAATTCACCTCCTTTGGCAGATATGAATTCCTTGAGACGTTATTCCTATGATATCCCACCAATGATGCCTATTTCTGCTCCAAAAACTTCAAATTTGTTACAGAATCCTTCAATATCTCAAGGTGTTCAACAACAACCAAATTTTGCTCCTCATTATACGATCCCCACTATATCCGAATTCTCAGGATTCAATTTCGAAACACCCTTTTTCCATCAACTTCAGGATCAACAACAACAACAACAACAACAACAGCAACAGCAGAATATTGCTACCCAGCAGGATAAACAATTTTTGAATCAGTTCACAAGCATGCAGCTTTTGAATTACCAAGACCAATATTTGATGGCTTATAAAGAGGCTGATTCTTATTTCACTTCACCTTCATCTCAATCTTTAGATTTACTTGAGGTTTTGAAGGATTTGAACAATAGTCAACTTCCAATGTTTCCAAATTCAAACATGCCTACTGTTAAGTTAATCCTAGCTTGTTTTAAAAATGGTAGATTGGATGTATTTTATATTCCTACTGATCATCAACAAATGATGCATAACATGAAACTTGATGATTTGGTTATTGTTGAAGCTGATAGAGGTAGAGATTTGGGAAAGATTGTGAAGCTTGATGTATCATTGGAAGAGGCTAGACTACTTAAATTGAAACAGTTCCAAGATCAACAATCTGCTCTTAATCAAGATCAAACCAATGGTTACACTACAAACAACACCAATGGTTCAACTGATAAACATCCAGCTTTGCATTTTCCAAAACCAATTGTGCGTTTTGCATATCCTAATGAAGTTGCACAATTGTTGTTGAAAAAAGCAGATGAAGAAAAAGCAAGAAGTGTGTGTCAGTTGAAAGTGAAATCACACGGTTTGACCATGATGATCACAGATTCTGAATATCAATGGGATAGAAGAAAGTTGACATTTTATTACAGTTCAAATTGCCGGATTGATTTTAGAGATTTAGTTAAAGAGTTGTTCAGAGTTTATAAAACTAGAATTTGGATGTGCAAGCAACCTGATCAAATTTAGATAATAGAGATTTTTTTTTCTCGAAATAGGAAGAAAATGCAAAAAGAAAAAATTACAGTGATTAATATTATAAATAGTTGATAGATTTACGGTGTCTGAGAAATGTACTTAGTTGTGAATATAGTATCTCTACTATATTCCATGATGGTTGCCCCCTTTCCCTTACGATCTACCCAATACAAAATAGAAACATACGATATATTGGACTAAGTTGATCAATTTATTACAAAGGGGGTAGGAAGTTGAATTTGGGTTTTGGCAAAAAAATTGGGTTTTTATTTGAGTTTTTATTTTATTTGAGTTTATTAGTTTTTTGTGTGAAATGAATAATATATATGTATGGGTTATTATTTGATAGTGGTAGTGTTACTTAGTGTTACTTAGTGTTACTTAGTGTGAGTAAGTGGGGTGTTTGTAGTGTCGCCAGTGTCATCAGCGAGAGTGCGGCTGAGACTATCGCGTTGTTGTTGTTGAGGCTCCGCTTTTTCGGAAGAGATAGTTGACACTGATCGAGAGGGCTGAATATTTCATTGATCTGTTGTGTTGTTACGATACGATACGATACCGTATCGATCCATATCATTGCTGCTTGCATTTTTAGCATATCAACTTTTATACGTGTATACTGATATCTCATTGTTGAATTTGTTTTAGCATTACTTGATTTTTGTTATTTATTTTTTGTTTTTGTTTCTGTTGTTTCAAACCAAACAGTTTTCGGAAAACAAGAAAATCAGACCATCAAAACACACACACACACGATTATACTTATATCATCCATCATTAATAAATCAAATCACCACACTCACACTCATAAAAACATCCTAATATCAAACTCAAATTAAAAAATAAAATAAAACATAAACCACCACCACAATGCAAGATCCTGAAAAGCAAACACATAACACAACTTCATCATTCACAAGACTCAAAAGAGCATTTTTGATAACCTTCAACAAACAAAACACATCATCATCATACCAAGGATCGTCATTATCAACTTCGAAATCTCCAGTCAGTGATGAGGAAAGAAAACATGAGTTGTTCGGATACTGGATCTTGATCCAAATCTTCACGCTATACCTGATCTACTTGTACTTTGACAGTCTTAACCAGTATCACTCGTTGATTGCAGTTATCTTACTTGGAGGAAATACATCATTACTTGCCCAGTCGATGAACCAATATCATCATAAAACTATAAGCATGAATAAAAACTTGAAGTTTTTCATTTGGGGTGTGTTTAATGGGTTATTGAGCAATTTTTGGATTGATTATTTGGTGAATAATTTCGAAAGTGGTTTGAGTAGATTTTCAGTTGATCAGTCAGTTGGTGCTTTTTTATTTCAAGGCTTGTTCACATTGTATACTTGTCTTTGGGAAAGGTTAGAGCTTTCTAGTAATTTCATGGGGATCTATGTCAAGGCTCTTAAATATTCTTATTTCATTTGGCCATTTGTTTCATATGTTAGTTTCAATGTTATTTCAGATGAAAAGATATTGTTTCCTTTGAATTGCTTTTGTAATTTGATCTTCACCGTGCTGTTATCTTTGGTCAGTTGACCCATGACTCTGACAAATATACACTTGTATACTACTTATATACGTTTATCTACATCTGCACAACTTTGTTGATTAGACCTACATATTTAATTTGCAGTAATTAATTAAACTTTCATCAATTTCATCATACTAAATAGATATACCAATTGAAAACAAATATAAAATGCAAATAGGATAGATAGATAAATGAACTTAAACAAACTAAAAAAAGGGAACAAAATTATACAACTGGTGAACGAACACCACGAAGTTGCAATTCATGTTGAAGTTGTAAATTCTCCATAACCAAATGGAAAACACAGATGATTCTAAAATAATCACATCTCGTGGCATGCAACATTGGATACTTTCTGATGAAAAGTCTACTCTCCATGGTACACATATCCCGAATACAACCATCAGTAGACCATCTTTTACCAAGGTATCCATTCAAGAGCTTAAAACGAATCAAATCTCGACGTTCGTTGAAGTACGGGCTTAGATCAGCTTTGGCTCGAGGCAATCTTTCAAATTGGTCGCTTTCATCATCGTATAATTTTGACAAACAGTTCACCTTTCTATTGAATTGTAGGGTTTTGTTGATGCCTTTGTTGAAACCTCTGTTGAAATAACTACAAACACGATAGTCACCAATCAAACATGAAGTTTTGAAAAACCACTCTTTATAGGGTGCTAGTTCGGGATATTTAAGATTTAGTTCACAATTTTCATTATCTCGAATGCTTATGGTTAAGAGACCTTCTAAAGTGTATGGATCGAGCTTCAATTCATCCAATGAAACTCCAATAGGGTATATGTAATTGGGTTTATTTGATAAGACTTGTAAGGCCAATGTATTAAAGAATCTTTGTCTTTGATTCAATAATGTTGGATAGTTTCTTCTAAATTCATTGGTTGTTAATAAACAAGTCATTCTGTAGAAATGTTGCATATCTGGAGGGATGCATGCATGGAAAACGTTTGTCAAACCACTACTGGATAGCAAATTATATGGTGGGGGTTGTGGTTCGTTTGGATCTTTGGTTTCTACCTTTTCATATTCTGGAAGCGTTTCATCATCAGCTGCATACTCTTCCAATGGACCAAGGTTATTTAACATGTAGGTGACACTAAACATCTTTCTTGTTTATTTGAGAACTTCTTGTAATAATGTTTCTACATCGCCCAAGAAGAAAGAAACAAAGAATGTCAAGCTGAGATGAACCTCTTTCAGGTTCCCAAACCCCAAGATATAGCTACCACAAGGTAGATGGCAGCATATTAATTTCCTGTTCCATTTTGGAGACAGCTTTCCATGGTGAGCCCTATTCTGATAACGTAAGCAAGCAAGAAAAAAAAACCGCAACTGCGCCACATATGAGGGGCGGGATCCGTCATGTGTGGCTGTTTCTTTCATTGCCACTATAATGCGCCACATTCCAGGACGGGGCCAATGGTGTCACTCGGCTAAAGCGGTTGTGCGAGTTGTTCCGTTTTGGTGGTGGAACAGCGACAGGGATTTTTTGGACCGATTTGAGCTTTAGCTTGCGAAAAGCCGATTTGATGATCTGAAAGCTGGTTCCGCTTTGATGGTGAGCACCCTCATCACAAGGTCCCTCTCCTGAATAGCATGCACCCCTTGAAATATTTTCCTCTTTGTTTTTCCTTTCCTTTCCTTATTCTTCTTATACTATGTAAATATACCTTTGCTACCCTGCACTACTCACTTACAACCTACTCTGTACTCTAAACGGACAAGAATCCTTATCGTGCTTCAGTTTCAGGTCTTCAAATCCCAAAAAAACACACATTTCCCCTCTCCTAGCCACTGTATAGAGTGCCCACTTTTCAGGAGAAAACTATTATCACCTTCAGCAGGAGAATAATAAGCAAAGAGGGTTATAATTTTCACCTACACACATACACCTACTCAACGTTACATTAGAAGGAACATTTAGAATCTCTCTCACACACATACACATTCACACATATAGAGAGCAACTATGGTTGATGATAACTACTATATAACACCACATGAAGCAGCACTTGCTGTGGTGGCCACAGCCATGAAGAAATCAAGACTTCGATTTGAGATCTTGGTTGTGAATTCGATCATGGGTGCATTTTTATTCAGTGCTGGTGGAATGCTAGATCTTATGTGCCAAGCTAAAAATCAAGGTATGATGGATAACGGATACGAAGGTGTGGTACAGTTATTACAAGGTGCCGTTTATTCAATTGGTTTATTTTATGTCATCAGTATGGGTATGGAACTTTTCAATTCTAATATATTATTCTTTAGTGTCGGTGTCATGAGAGGTGCCGTCACAGTAATGGACTTGCTTATCAGTTGGTTCGTTTCATTTTGGGTTAATTTGGCTTCAACTATCTTTGTTGTCTATGTTATTTGTTATTTAAGTGGAGTCACATCAGAAGGTGAATGGGTCACGGGCTCTGTTCAAATTGCTGAAACTAAAGAATCCTTCACTTTTATTCAAACCTTCCTTAAAGGTGTCGCTGGTAATTTTTTTGTTTCATTGGCAGTTTACCTTCAAATAATGGTGAAACCGTTGCATGTTAAATTAGCCATGATTTTCTTGCCTATATTCACTTTCGTTGCAATGGGGTTTACGCACGTTGTTGCTGATATGTTTTTGATTCCTGCAGGTTTATTCAACAATTGTAATTTTGGTTGGGGCAGATACTTTTGGAAAATCCTATTACCTGGCGCTTTGGGTAATATGGTTGGAGGTTCCTTTTTTGGAATCATGATTCCATGGTATCTCCATTTGGTTGTTATTGAACAAGATATGAAGGAACTCAAATTACCTGCATACGAAGAAAAGGATGAACAACCAATGTTGAATATGGACTCTAGAGTTGTGAGGGTCACCAAACCTGAACAATCTTTCAACACCCAAGAAGACTCAAGCTCCACTCAGACATCATCAGACGATTATCAAATGAAAGATAACTCTGATATTGATGTGAATAGACCAGTGGATGCTTTCCAACCTACTTTAAGTAGAGTTTCATCTAAAGCTACCATGAGATCATACATTTCAGTTGGTGGTACAAGACATAGAAAGAAAATTAGATCTCCTAAAGGTGTTTTCCCCGTTGATGGTATGGGACCACCTTTGAAGAGAGAAAGAACTATAGCCTCCGCATACTTACCAGATGATGTTGATCCAGATGAGGAGGACGAAAAGGCTGATAGAGTCAACGACGACAATCCATATGATCCTGAAAACATGAAAATGGGTGACTCTTTGAAAAAAGTGATAACAAGAGCTCGAACTAGAAGACAGGAAGATATAGAATCAGCCGTGACTGGTGATCAAGAAGAAAGTTCATCTTCGGAAGCATCCTCCAATGAACCCACAGCGCAAAGAATATTCAAACATTTTAGATTCGGTGGAGGCGGAAAGGATTTGAATGAGATTTCCAAAAGATTATCTGCTGCAAGAATCACTCAAAAAGCTGCTGATCTGTCGAATGATATAGCAGGTATCCATACGAATACCGTGGATCTGAACTTCCACACTAAGCACAGCTTACCTATACATTTGAGTACTAGTAGAAAAAGCAGAAAGAGAAGAGCACCTAAGAAGGTGAGAACAAAACAGCCCACGAGAAAGAATGCTGGATTTGAAATGAGGGATGCCGACACAAGAGAAAGACCTCCTTCTGATAGTGATTCCGATGGTCTAGGATCATTAGACTCGTATACTCCAGACAAAGAAATGCCAAATGATGTGAACATCAGTAAATGATTAACGAAATCGCTCACCCTCCCTCCCTCCTCAGATACGCAATATTGAGTGTAATGACTAATAGATATATTTATACGCCAAACTTGAATAATATATCATTCTTCCCTCCTACTCGCAAACAGCAGCTGTAGCAGCTCTTAAAGAAGAGTCCATCTCGCAAATCGACCCGACGCGGGCGGTCACGTGACCCGTGGGAGCAACTGAATATTCTGTGAAGTTTTTCTTGCGAAAATTGACGTTTACGTGTCAGTTTAAAAAAACACGCACTGAGAACAAGTACAGAAAACATCAAGCTCTAGAGAAGGTCACAGAGTAGAAAGGCTTCATTAGTGTTCCTTAAGATACCCACCTAATCCCTCTAGCTCCATCTTAACCTCTCCTCATTTGCATCTACATCATCAAGGAAGTGCTCTTTCTCTTTCACCCCTGTATCTCTTCATCTATTCCATCTTGTTTGTTTTGAAAATACATCCACTTTCCATTTTATACTTCTCTCCCTCCCCCTCCCCCCCTTGTTAGAAAACTTTTATTGGATCACAACGATGGCCCCAAAAGTTGAAAAAAAATCACCTCCAGTGAGTGATGAAGTGACCGAAGAAGAGGTCATAGCCAAGATCAAGGAATTGGCTGCCAAGGATACCCCAGTTTCTCTTCTACCAACAGAGTTATCAGCAAAAGAAACGTCAAAGGCCTTATACAAATTGGAAGCCATTGTTGCTCCAATCTTATTCACAGCTTTGTCATTCTTTGTCAGAATGTACAAGATTGGTATCAACAATCATGTTGTCTGGGATGAAGCCCATTTTGGTAAGTTTGGTTCTTATTACTTAAGACACGAATTTTACCACGATGTTCATCCACCTTTAGGTAAGATGTTGGTTGGTCTTTCTGGTTATCTAGCCGGTTACAATGGTTCTTGGGATTTCCCTTCTGGTCAAGAGTATCCAGATTACATTGATTATGTCAAGATGAGAATGTTCAATGCCACTTTTGGTGCATTGATTGTCCCATTGGCTTATTTTATTATGAAGGAAATTGGCTTCAGTAGAAAAAGTACTTGGCTATTCACCTTGATGGTCACTTTAGAAACCACCTACACTACATTGGCTAGATTCATCTTGTTGGATTCCATGTTACTATTCTTCACAGTCGCTACCTTTTACACCTTTATTAGATTCCACAATCAAAACAAATCTGAATCTAACTCATTCTCTAGAAAATGGTGGAAATGGTTAATACTGAACGGTTTAAGTATTGGTTGTGTTTGTTCCGTCAAGATGGTTGGTTTATTTGTCACCTCTTTGGTTGGTATTTACACCGTTGTTGATTTATGGAACAAATTTGGTCAATTAAACACCGATATGCCGTTCAAGAGATACGCTCAACACTGGTTTGCCAGAATTATTACTTTGGTTATCATTCCGATTTCCGTTTTTATGCTATGTTTCAAAGTTCATTTCGATTTGTTATTTGGTTCAGGTCCTGGTGATGCTAACATGTCATCTTTGTTCCAAGCTAACTTAGTTGGCTCCGATTTGACCTCAGGTCCAAGAGACGTCATGACCATTGATTCTAAGGTTACTCTTAAAAACCAAGGTTTAACAGGTGGTCTATTACATTCACATGTTCAATCTTACCCAGACGGATCTAACCAACAACAAGTTACCACATATACTCACAAGGATTTGAACAATGAATGGGCTTTTGAATTGACCAGAGAAGACCCAAGACAATCATTTAGGGAAACTCATTATGTTGTTGATGGTATGGCTGTTAGATTATTGCACAAATCAACTGGTAGAAATTTACATACCCACGAAGTTCCTGGTCACGTCTCAACCTCTGAATGGGAAGTTTCCGCTTATGGTAACTTGACTGTCGGAGATCCAAAGGACAACTGGGTTCTTGAGATTGTGGATCAACCAGGTAATGAAGACAGCTTAAGATTACATCCATTAACCAGTTCTTTCAGATTAAGATCTCAAACTATGGGTTGTTATTTGGCTACAACAGGTCTACAATATCCTGCTTGGGGTTTCAGACAAGGTGAGGTTGTTTGTGTCAAAGCTCCTTTCAAGAGAGACAAGAGAACTTGGTGGAATATTGAAAACCATGAAAATGATGACTTACCTAATCCACCTGAAGATTTCAAGCTGCCAAAGACTAGATTTTTGAAGGATTTCATTCAGTTGAATATTGCGATGATGGCAACCAACAATGCTTTGGTTCCAGACAGAGAAAAGCAAGATGATTTGTCTTCTGAAGCTTGGCAATGGCCAACTTTGAATGTTGGTATCAGATTATGTGGATGGGGAGATGATGCTATCAGATACTTTTTAATTGGTTCTCCAGCCACCACTTGGACTTCTTCTGTTGCTCTAGTTGCGTTTGTTATTTTGGTTGCCTCATATTTGATTAGATGGCAAAGACAGATTGATGATTTCCCGGGCGCTAAAGACACTAGCACTAATGAGAAGCTTAACTTATTTTTGATGGGTGGTGTTTATCCATTTTTGTGCTGGTTCCTTCATTACTTGCCTTTCTTAGTCATGGGTAGAGTTTTGTACGTCCATCATTATATGCCAGCATTGTATTTTGCCATGATTGTTTTCTGTTACGCCATTGAAACTGCCACAACAAAGATCAATAAGCAGTTTGTCACTTATCCAGTGTACTTATCATTGTATGCATTGGTTATCGGCGTTTTCATCTTCCTGTCACCAATTTCCTTTGGTATGAAGGGTCCAGTGACCGACTTCGAGTACTTGAACTTGTTGAAAACTTGGAGAATCATCAATCCATGATTACTTTCATCTTTCCATACCCGTTTACATTCATCATATATCCATCCATCCTCCTTTGTTTTTCATAGGTTTTTTCCACATATATACATGTACTAGTCCGTGTACACATCTTTGCAAAATTTCAATTTCTTTTTATAGTGTGTTCTTATATCAGGAGACCTACGTAATGTAATGAATAAACGTCTGATTAATCGAAGGCGACAGCCACTGAGGCACGAGCCGCACACAAGAGACAAAAGATCCTCAGATCATCAAACTCTTTTGCTTTCAATTTCGATTTAATTTGATTGCCCTGTTTATTAATTACTGAAGTACGAAGAGCAACCATCACACTGAACCAACAAAAGTCAGTTCTTGATACAAACTATCATGGGTAATGCAAGTGACTTGTTAGAAAGTTCTGTGAGACCTTACAAGAACAGGGCAGAGTTCGACCTGAACTATCCTATCTCTTATAAACCTTCTATCGGTATTATTGACAACAACACCAACCAATCGATATCACTGGCACTACCATTTATTTCACAATCAAACAGCAGCAATGGTGGAAGCAAATTAGGTCGCAATATATTTATGTCCAGTGAGGGAACCAGAAGACTTGTGAAGCCGCTAGTCAGCAAACCTTTGGCAGACGGAGGTTACAAGAAGAACATTTACTCTGATTTGGAGTTCAAAGAATATCTCGATTGGTCTAACTTGAAGCAGTTGCTATTATCATTGCTAAACTCATTTACTATCAACTATTTCAAATTATTGATCAGTCAACCATTTGAGATCGCAAAGATCGTACAACAAGTTGGATCTTTCAGAAAGAGCGATAAGAAGAGTTTGAAAGCAAGCAGCAATGCCACTTCTTCCAATCTCGAAGAGTACTCTGACGACTCAGATGATGATGACGACGATAGATATTTTACTAAACTGGAGGAAACTCCAACCAGATCTCCTTCTGCTCGCAAATCAAACATCGAAAGAACTCCTAAATCAGCAAGATCAATATCCAGTCTTAAATCTAAAGCAAGCTCCGTTGTCCAAATTCAACCTGTTTCATTGAAAACCTTGGATGTGATATCTGCATTGATTTCCAAGGAAGGCCCAAGAGGTGTTTTGAAAGCTGTCAACACTTCATTTTTGATGAATACTTTACAGTATACCACGGAATCTTGGATCAGTGGATTTTTGGCTGGTGTTTTAGGCATACCGGATCCACTGTTTGTTGATTTGATTCATTCACCTAATGCCAACTTGAGTTTACTTTTGAGCTTACTCAGCAATGTTTTAACGAATTTGGTATTATCCCAGCTTTCCTTGATCAGAACGAAATTCATTATCACAAACTCGGGGAGAGGTGTCAGATCTTTCAGAGAAATCATACGCAAGTTACCTAAGATGTTTATCTTGATTCCTTCAAGAGAAATAATCTTCCCTAACCTTATTACCAGTCTGGTGAAGGCTTTAGCTGAAAGTTACCCTGAATATTTACTTACGGCAAGCTTACAAATTAACAAATACAACTCTCCTATAATCTACAACTCACTGTTATTGATATTCAAAGTGTGTGGACTATTTATCAAACTCCCATTTGAAACATTATATAATAGAGCGCAGGTTCACCACCTACTTACTAGCAAGGAGCTACCTGATGTGATGAGAATCTCGCCTGATGATATGAGTGTTAAATTTGGTGGTTATTATGGATACTTGTCCACTCTTTACTACATAATCGCGGGAACGAAACCAGTGGTGTATGGAGATGAAAGCTCCTTTGATTCTAATATATTCCTTGAAGATGATGATGAAGACGAGGCGAACCAAGGATTGGAAGCAGCCTTCAGAGGTTGGAGAGTTGGGTTAGTGAAGTTATGTTCTAAATTCACTTTGAAGTTGATAAGCTCACAGGATAGCTACGTCTCATTGACGGAAGAACAATTTTAATCTCAAGAACCTTCTTCTTCTTAAATTTATGCTTGTATATAACCATACTGTGTTGTTTTTTGTACCTTGTACCTTGTTCCTTTCTTTAATTTTTTGGGTTCTTATTCTTTCGCTCGGATTCCTTTTTACTGTTACTGGAACTAAATGCAATAAGCAAAGCATTTTATTAAAATTACACGCTACAAACCAATATAATAATACAGTAGTCAATCACACATTATCATCAGAAGTCTCACTAACCTTTCCCTTATTCAGGTCAACTCCGAGACCAACCAACATCTCACCAAATTTAATCAAAACATCACCTTCTTTTAATTCATCTTCGTTTTCAAACTCTCCATTGCCCCATGATTCAACAAGCGTATTCAAGCTGGAATTCAAATGATGTGTAAGATACTTATTCAAAAAGACTCGAACTTTAGAACCATCAATTATCTCATGCTTTGGTCTATTTGAGTTTGCAATTGGTCTTTTTGGATTCAAAACGGTGGGAGAGTTCACTGCTGGTGATGGTCCAGCAGGTTGGTATTGGGGAGTATTTTCAGCACTCAGTGATGTCTCTTTGATATTCGTTTGCACGGTCAGAGGAACAGGCTGAGGTGTAGGTGACAAAGTCTTTAACTTTTTTGAAGGATTTTCTTCTTTGATAGTTGACAAATCTTCCGAGGCCGTTGGATATTCCTGGTCTATATCTTCATCATCATCCAGCTTACGTTTCATGTCCTTTTGGGCTGGTTCTGTGGTTGTTGCTTCATCAGTGTTTTCCTCCTTGATTTGTACCTCAGGCTGGGGAGTTATATCATGCTGTCCAGTGCCATGTTTGCTGTCTGTCTGATCTCTCAGTATCTCTATCTCCTGTTCCGATGGCATTGTTTTGACTCTCACCTAATGATATACAGATATTACTGATATAGTTGAGGATATTAGTACCAGTTTCAGCTACATGCTTTAGGTGAAGCGCAAAGAAGAGTTTCGTGGGTTTCTAGATAATACACGACATCGTTGTTGATGAAAAATCTCCTTGCAAATAACAAACACTGCTTTCTGAACTACTGTAATATCTCTGTGCACAACTCTTTTAGAGGAAATATTATTTACATGCCAACTTATTACAATGGTAAACCTCCCAAAGGAGCCACTTCAAACAAACCTGAATACTGCAGGACCCCGTGTACCCTCATGGCAAAAGTACAACGAGGAGCTAGTCTGAAATTCATTGCGAGTTGCAATACTCAAGCCCCAAACTGATGCCAATCTGACACACGCTTTCACGAGATTAGCTCCAAATTCTATCGAGCAAATATTAGGGATATGATGATATTAATGTACAACGTAATTTACAGAATAAAGCAGGGAATAAAAAGGAGAGTAAACGGGGATCACAAGAAGCGGGAACATGATAAGGAGATTTCACTGAAACATGAATCTTATTACCATAATTAATTGAGCAGGCTCTTTTTCAATTCTGTTCTCATGAACTTCCAAAGGTAACCTATTTCTTTATGTTTCATGAAATTATTCATAGCTTCTTCAACTACTGAATCCGTTAATTTCGGACTTGTTTCAACTATTCTATATTGCTCTGGATCCAGCACGAAGTAAACTTCTTTATCAAAGTCATCGGGATCAACATTCTTGAAAATGAAACTTATAAGATTATCCCCACCTCCTGTTTCAATCCGTAGTCCTAGTAATTGTTCGCTCTGGAAGACCTTATCATCTATCAAGTTGGTTTGATTTGATATGAATTCACGCTCCTTCTTTATCTTTTGCATGCATATGTCGATTTCTTTGTTGATATTCTTGATTTCCTCTTCAAATTTCTGTTTCTGTTTGGTGATTTCGTCCTGTTGAATAGCATATTCTTTAACTTTAAGCGAGGAATTGTCACGCTTGACAACTTCATTATTGATCCTTTCTGTCAGATAATCTTGGATACTCTTTAATCTATTCGTCTTCTCTTGCAATTCTCTTTCCTCTTCAGCTATTCTAGTCAAAGCCTTTTCGTAATCTGTCTTTCTCGTTATTATTGCCGATTGCACTTTCGTGAGGTAATCTTGGACCTTTGCCTTGATGCCTTCCATCTGAGACTTCATAGTCTCAAACTGAGCTAGAGAGTCTTGTAAGCTACCTGACATTTTCAGAACCTGTAATCTTGTGGACACTAATATATGGCTATATATATATATGCTTCTATAACTATGAGATGTGACCACACAAGCGTGTTTATGATTTCTTGTTGTTTTGGCGATTGTTTTCAAATTTTGTTTGATTTGGCGAAGTGAATCAGCGCGCGCGGTTTGGCGGATGACGTAAGCGGGTCACGTGGTCCGAGTCCGACGGGCATCTTCTGGAGACCTTCTCTTGTCCCGTGAACTGTGAAATAAAGAGGAAAGATCCAAGAGCAAGAGCATCCAGAAACAAGCTAAGAGAGACTCGGAGACTGGAAAGAGGAAAAAGAAGCTGTCTATTTGATCACACCCTTTTGTTTTGAAGAACTGCAACCGAATTGTCCAAACAAATGGCTTTATTAATACTATTACTGGATTCCTTACAATCAATATACATCCTTCATCTTCCTCTTCAACAATGGGCAGAATATACTTTTAAAACTTTTGAGATATTACTAATAGTAGTATTATCAATTTACTTGTTTGATATTTTCATTTACAGTCCAGCTAAAATCAAAGGAATTGCCTCGGTGGTATCCTACATCCCAATCTGGGGAAACCTTTCTTTGGTTTATCCATATGCAACCAACTACTTTGACTCACCTTGCCTCAAATTCCAGCGATTATCCTCTAAATACGGTAGTGTGTATCAGATTCGATTTGGATTCAAACGAATATTGGTGGCTAATTCCTTTGACTCTATAGTGAAATTATATTCTCTTGGTAGCGGCTGCATTAAAGCTAACAATTCCAGACCAAATTGTCACACCTTTCACAATGTCCTCTCTCAGTCAGGAGTTTTCACGGTTGGTACAACTCCTTTTGGAGAATCATATATTAAATCAAGAAAGTTTATGGCGAATAATTTACTAAATGGTGCTAATATAAGAAAATACAGCTCTTTGATCATAAATCAAGAGGTTGATTTGCTACTGAATAGATTGATTTCGTCCTCGTCTTCAAAGGATCAGATAATAGAAGTGGATGTAACGAAACAAATTCAATATTTTCATTTAGCAGTTGCTCTCAATCTCACCTATGGGTATCGTATTGATTACTTCTCAGATTCTGAAAGGAAACAGGCAGATGAGATTATTTTTGTGGAGAATTATATTACGAAAATTAGGTCTCATGTACAAAATGTTCAAGATTATTTACCGCCTTTCCTCAGAGCTATAATGGGTGTTTTTTCAAGAAAATATCAAATTTCTGTTGACTTATTCAAAAGAAGAAGTCAGTATTTGACGAATTACTATAATTTCACCCGTGATAACTTGAACTCCAACGATGAGACGGTACTGAACAGTCTAATGCATCACTATCTAAAAGAGGGAAAATCCATTGTGTCCGAAAGTCAAGTGGGGAGTATCTGCTTGACGATGGTGAGTGCCGGTTTGGATAATACCCCTTTGAACTTTCAATACACAATGCTACAGTTATCACAATCTCCTCATATTGCTAATAAAGCATACAAAGAACTATTGCAAATTTACGATGGGAGCGTTGACAAGGCATGGAACGAGTGCTCTTCAACTCTAAGTTGCACATACGTTTCCGCAATCGTGAAAGAAACATTAAGATTATTCACTGTATTACCTCTGGCACTTCCCAGAGAAACAACGGGTGATATAGTTTATCAAAATTCAGTTATACCCAAGGGTACAACTATTTTCATGAACTGTTGGGCTGGAAATCACGATGGAGAGGTATTTGTTAAACCAATGGAGTTTATTCCCGAAAGATTTTTGGATAGTAAAATAGAAGGAAGGTTAGATGATTCAGTAAGACATTTGGCATTTGGAATAGGATCAAGAATGTGTCTTGGAAACCACCTTGCTTTCAAAGAGTTGTACGTTCTCACGTGTAAGTTTCTTTTACTGTTTGAACTAGTCCAAAACAAGGATGCGAATCTCGATCTAAATCCATTGGTGATGAACCAGTTTCCAGAGTCCATTGCAATTGAGCCCATGGAACATAAAATCAGCCTGAAGCTAAGAAATCCGCAGTTGCTGAACACCTCCTCATAGAAATGATAATACCATGTTTATTAACATCATATATATATATATAGATATCTACTGTACTCTATAAAGTATGTTTAATGAACTCTGATAGACGTGGCCCATCTCTGAATCTAAGCAGCTCTGCTCTCATCGCAGTCCACAAAAAAATAACGAGCAAATTTATCGCCTTGATAGCAAAGATAAAGAAATATGAAGTTGCACCACTCTAACCATAGCCCGTTTTGAAATCTCCATTATCGAACCGATACTATTATATAAACCGTTACAATCGCCATTCGTTGTACATACAAAAGAAAGAACCAACTTAGATGACAAAATCTCACCAAACAATGGACCACTCAATGCACTCACAAATGGACATGCCTGACCACAACATGCCAGACCACAGCATGCCAGGTCACGATGGAAGTTCAATGTGCCATCAAAAGATGATTTTGAATGGAGACTACAAAGATATATGTGTGCTTACTGATAAATGGATAATCCATACGAAACTTCAGTTTTTTTTATCTCTTCTTGTGATTGTTGGTTTCACCATCGGTTACGAGGTGGTTAAGACATTTTACAACTCATTGGAGGCCAGATATGCCAGTGCATCGTTGGGCGTTGCTGATTATGAAACTTTGAAGAAGATCAAGATTAGATTATCAATCATATATGGGTTCCTTGTGTTTTATTCTTTTATGATCATGTTGTTGTTCATGTCCTTCAACTGGTGGATTATGGGTGCGGTTGTGCTTGGTGCAACTTTGGGTAAGTATTTCTTCAGTCTGGGTAAAGGAGGTGAATCATTAGCCTGCCATTAAATAACCAACTTTCATGGTGTTCATAATATATTCGGGCTTATTTGCTGGCTGGATTAGAAGTGTCGCTGGCTACACTCATTACTCTTACATGTTTTTTTATTATATTTAGTAAAATGTTTTGTAGTTATATAATGCATGCAATATTTTATCATTATTATAGTCATTCAATATATCAGTTGAATTTGATCTCCCACTCTTGATTGATTTTAACAGCGGGATCTCTGATGATGAAGTGTGTTTCATTATCAATGACCTCGGAATCCCATCTCCCATTGCCCTGTGCAACAGAAACAGATTTCAAAGACTTTTCATACCCAACGACTATGATTCTCTCGATTCTGACTTGGTTTAGTTGACTAACAAAGCCTTTTGTGGTTTCGCCATGGACAATTTTGGAAATTAATTTTCCATCTTTCAACTCAAATTCCAGTTTGATAAAATCTGAATTGTTCATGGCGTTGAATGTTTCACCATCATCAATATATAGCTCACCATTGGCTTTCTGATCTTTATCAACCGTTAGGTATAGAGTATAAGGATCAAATGTCATCAGCTTAGAAGTTCTTCTGTATCTCTGTTTGGTTGGTATAATGGTACCAGATTTGATCAATATGGGAATTTTTTCTAGAGGAGAATCAATGATATGGTAACCCTTTCCTTGAATTTTAGCAAAATTATCAAAATCATAGTATGGTTCATCATCTGGAAGATAAACAGAAGATGTCGTTTCCCCCTCCGCAGTGACAGGCTTGACTAAAAGCGATGTACCGAAGAAAAATTGATCATCTATTTCATATGTTTCTGGATTCTCTGGATTCAGGTAGAACAATGGAGTCATTATAGGAGATCCAACTTTCGAACTCTTGTAAAACTCGGTGTAGAGCAAAGGAAGCAATTTGTATCTTAGTCTGAGCGCTGCCCTCATAACGTCCGAATACTGACCACCTGCAACCCATGGTTCATGTCTCCTAGAATCAATATGGGCATGACCTCTCATGAAAGGATACCAAATACCAGCTTGATACCATCTAGCCAACAGCTCATTGTCTGGGTTTCCAAAGAAGCCAGCTAAATCAGCACCTGCAAACTGGTAACCAACAATATTCATTGTCAACACTTGAGGAATAGATTCTTTTAAGTACTCCCATTTAGCCATATTGTCACCAGTCCACATAGCAGAAGTTCTTTG
Source organism: Ambrosiozyma llanquihuensis (assembly GCA_030568425.1). Classification (NCBI taxonomy): domain Eukaryota; kingdom Fungi; phylum Ascomycota; class Pichiomycetes; order Pichiales; family Pichiaceae; genus Ambrosiozyma; species Ambrosiozyma llanquihuensis. The sequence goes on along the minus strand of JAJMFV010000004.1, from coordinate 28,493 downwards.
AGATCCCGAATAGAAAGCACGAGTTAACACAAATGGTCTCAAGTTCTCATTTCTTGCAATAAGAGCATTATACGTAGCTTCATGATACGTTAGACCAAACAAGTTATGAATTGATCTGTGCTCCCAGTTACCGTAATGAATAAGATCTTTTGGTGCGGTGGTTTCCGGACCATCGAAAACGGATGGCTCATTCATATCATTCCACAATTGCAAATTATGGGAGTTTCCCATAAACCTAGATCCATTTTTGAACTGATTATCCCACATTGGTTGCGATTTTGGGTTAAGAGTGTCGATCCACACGGACTCACCTGGCCAACAATGTCCATGGAAGGTTCCTTTATTTTCATGATCTCTGATTCCAACATCCAAACGTTCCACTTCCTTACTAACGTCATATCCAGTTTTCAAGTGAGGATCAATGATAGCAACCAATGATCTTCCAACGCTATCTAGTTTTTCCAACATTTTATCAGGATCGGGGAATTGTTTATTATCCCAGGTGAAGTATTTCTTCTCATCCGCATATTCTATATCCAACCATATGGTATCACATGGCATTCTATTTTCGTCGAACTTTGCAGAGACATCCAACACATCGTCTTCGTCGTTATAATTCCATCTAGACTGGTGGTACCCCAGAGAGAATAGATTTGGTAAAGCAGGATAACCGGTGATAGCAGAATATGAACTTGAAATTTCATATGGGGAATCTTTCACAAATAAGATAACATCGATTATTCCATTCTCAGACATCCAATGGGTTTGAACCTTATCTGGTTGAGGCTCCTGCGATTCAATCATTTTTTCATCAGTTTCAGTACTTTGAACCTTCATGATGTCAATATACGTGTCTGCACTATTGACCCAAAAGACACCCGAGCTAAACTTTGCATTTGTAGATATCATTAAAGGAATAGAACCATACATTGGACTTCTACTTTGAACAAGATATTCGAAAATATCAACATTGAACAACCTGTATGGTTCACTGTCAGATGTATCTTTCAAAGAAAGCGAATCTGCATGCTCAGGAATACCATAAACATTCTTCGATCCAACAAAAGTAAAATCCATGGCGATGGACTCAGGACCAATAGGCATCTTATCATTTTTTGAGTCTTTGAAATTATCAGAGAGTGAATTGAAAGTGGATTCCTCCGGGGAAATATGTATGGAATTATCTTGTTGTTGTTGTTCTTTAGTTCTATAATGCTCTAAATTGAACAAATTTCTATCGTTCACAATCAATGATGGGGTTCCTTTATAGAATAAGGTAACTTTGAAGTGATATAAGGAGATATGAGCCTCATATTGATCACCGTAACTTAGAATCAAAGAATCGCCCAAAAGTTCGTGTTTGAATGGTAACAATTCAGGCTCTTCGACAAAGGCCCACTTACTGGCTTCATAATATCTTTTGTTTTCCACTATTGATTGCTCGGTGGCTCTATTTATTTCATCAATTTTCAATCTTAAATTGTTATCAGCTAAAACGGAAACTTGTAAGCTTAGATCAACATACGAGCCATCGTTCAACTGTTTCAGTAGCTTTGCATCAACCTTGCCTTGATTGCCATTTATCACAAGACTTGAGATATCAACAGAGTACCTAGATTCATAGTGGTCTCCCAATTGAGTCACCTGTTGAGCAAAGTGTCTGTTTCTCGTACAGAATCCCGATTGACCACACTTTTTGAACAAGTAATCTTTAACACCATCAGCTTGTAGCGTATTCAGAAGAAACACCGCAGACAAGAGAATGAGATACCGTATCTGAAATATCATTCCGTTTGTATATTGTTTCAGAGGTTGCTGTTGTTGTAATTATCTAAACGAGGCCTAACTTGTGTGTTGGAATAAAGTTGATCAACGTACCGTGTCGTTTTGTGTGACAGAGATCTTGGCTCACAGAGCGGCTTTGACCACTTGGTTTTTTTTGATTTGCTTCATTCTTGCAGCCTCCACTACTGAAGACTTTCACACAATTAGGACCATATATGGCAGTAGAATAATAATACACACATTGAAGTATAGTAGAAGTATAAAAGGGGGTCATATAAAAAAGCTGATACAAAAAATTTAACGGCCCACTCAGCTTGTAGAAAGGGACAATAACACAACCAGAAGAATTGTAGCTCTGGGAATTTGGTCTTAGTATACACTTGATTTGATTAATCATCTGATCAATCAATCAATCACAAAAAAAAGATAAGTCAGAATAAGAGACACATCAAAGTGATTAAGCCACTTTTGTTCTTCTTCTAACTCTACTTGCAATCGAGCCCTTGTCATTTTCATCCTGCTCGATTAACTTCATAATATCTTTTTTGTAAACCTCATCATCAACTAGCAAAGTCTTAGAAATCTTAGCTTTCTTCACTTCAACACCCTTGAGTAATAAATGAGAAGCAAGTTCTAATAGCAAGACGAATAATGCTGACAAAATTGCAACACAGTAGTTAGAGATAGTCAAACCGATATCCAGCCAAGACCCTTGGGTCTTGACCATGTAGAAGAAATTCAACGACAACAAATCGTTAAGAGAAATCAATAAAGTACTCAAACTATATTGTTTCAAGTGTAGCTTGACATTCATTAGCCCTAAACCAACAGATAGAATGACATAAGGAATAATCAATTTCAACATTAGTAGAGCACCCATTGGGAAAGGATCAAAAATTGGCAACAATCTGTAAACTGAATCCAATGAGAATGAGGAAATAGATGAAATATTACCAGTACCAAAGAAAGCAATCTGTAAATTGAAGAAACCTATTATGGCAACTCTTAACAACTGAAGCCATTTTTTTGAGTTTGCTGCCAAAGCAGTTTCTATCTCGATCCATTGGTAAATGTAAATAGAATATAATAAATAGAAGTATGTTTCGAATGAAATCGTAAGGATGATGAATGTTGGAGCAAATGTCAAACAAATAATCAAATATCTGGTTTGGTAGTTTGAGTTTGGTTTGAAAGAATGTAAAACTGGGAGTAATATTAGTGATATTGGAAGATTTGCCCAACCTAATATTTGAGCTTCAATAGGCAAACCTTGCCTTAATTGTAGCGAACTAACAGCCCTAGCAGTAGTTATAATTGCAGATATAACGAGAAGAACCTGGACAATTAGTAATGATTTGGTATAACAAGATAGCTTGCCCCATATGAACCAAAGAGTGGAGATGGAAACCAGGACAACAGAGGCACCAGAAACAACGATAGATTCCAAGCTTTCAGTCTTGATAGGATTTTGGATTGGGAAATAAGCTAGCAATAAACAGTTTGCTATCCATGCAAAAATTTGGAAACTACCAAGTCTTCTATAAGAAACCAATATTGGGTAAAATGCAATGAAAACAAAGAGGACGGCAAAAATACCTCTATGGGTAAAACCGTAGGCAATGGCTTCGAAAAATGCTAACGTGGACAACAAGATAAGAGCAATCGAGAAACCTCCAAGACCTTTGAAGAATTCAGATAATCCCTTTATAAAGTCAGTTTTCATGGAGGTTATTTGATGCCAAAAGAATATTGGGAATGCAAGATACATGTAATAATTGACAGGAGATTTCTTGTAGTATAACACATAGACCAAAGATGAATTTAGAATACCAAAAAACAGGTAATTCCAAATACTGGATGATTCTTCCGTTGCAGTCTTCAAGATGAACAATTGTAAGAAAACAATAAATGAGTAGACGATCCATCCAATAAAACCTAAGGTCACAATGGTTCTCAAAAGTAACCAGTTATATTTTTGTAGGTAATCCAAACCATCAAGAATAAGAGAGCTGAATTCTTCGATCAATTTAATGGCGTCAACTTCTTTGGAAACGTCTCCATGTTCAACGAAATGAATCAAGTTTTCGATCTCAGATTTATATTCATCAATTGACTTTGAATCGAAACCTGGAAATTCAACAAATTTGAACTGAGCATTTTTAACTTCATCCAACTTAACAATATATTGCTCCAAAATACTCAACGAGTTGAGGTACAAACCATTGATCTTATCACTTTCAGGGTTCTTGATGAATTCCATTGGTAATTCACCAACTGAGTTGGCAGGGTAGTTTAGACCAACCAAGTAAGACATCAAGGAAGCGATATCTGCTTGCTTGACGTCATGTCTTTTAATATGATCCAGGTCCCAAGATTTCATTTCTTCCTCTTCTAATAGTAGATACTCATTTTCAGAAGGATCAACAAACACTGGGGAATTGATACCAGCACCCCAACAAATCAATGGAGTTCTAGTGTTATCAGGATGCCCATCACCGTGAGATCCGAAATCACTCATACCATGATCAGCATTGAAAACGAAAGCTGTGTCTTCATCACCGAAGAATTTGGCAACGTATTCCACCAACTTTTCAATTTGTGTATCCGTATGTTTGATGTTATCATAATATTCAGCAGAATATGGTCGATATGAATGACCAGCTGTATCTGTTCCTAATAAGTGCAAAAAGAAAACATTACCATCTTGTCTAATCTCTTCGTCTAATGATTTATCAGTTGTTGAGTTTTCAAACAATGAGTAAAGATTATCAAAGACGAATTTATCCAATTCGATAGAGGAACTAGTGAAATCCTCGAATTCATGACCGTACATCCACGTATCAATCTTAGTTTTATCTAATGCACCGGCTGCAAACATCGGTAGAATATCTGGAGATCCGAATGAGTATGTGTGGGTTGATTGATTCAAGACCGAGTCAAAATCCACTGGGTTTTCTTTCCAACCTTTGGTAACAGCCGAGACATCTTCATAAAACCCAGCGATCATTGCAACATGGCCTGGTCTTGATTCCGTTGGCATTCTAGTATGGGAGACACCGTATGTTCCTTTTTCCTTAATGATTGACCTTAAGAAGGGAGCCAAGTATTCTTTTTTTTCGGAATCAGGATATGAGACCAAACCCAGGGTCTTGTCTGCTCTCTGGCCATCGCCGACAATCAAGAAGAGTCTCTTGGCAGGTGGTTTTGAAGTTGATTGGTGATGCTTCATGCCATGGACCAATGGAGACACGAAATAAATGTCAAAGATGGACCATAGATATAGAAGATGGAACAGAACACCCACTATAAGAAGGACGAATCTTTTTGATCTCAAAACTTCTAGCATTGTGTGTTGTCAAGTTCTCAAGTTGGATCAGCGTATATGAGTATGAGTAGATCAAAGGCAGGTGTTGTTCAGTGCAAGTGCCGTGATCACCCATATAGTCCCATTCCCATCAGTCAACAAACGCCAAAAGAACATATTTCAGCATTACGTAATGCGGGACAGTGGAGACACGTAACTTCCCCAGCGAGGGGCTCTGGTGCACTGGTGTGTGCTGTCTGGTCATCCAGCTCCGCTCAACAATTTTCACATGGCGCAATGCTGTGGAGAAGTGCAGAGAGATGTGTAAATATATAAATACAGAGACAGTTGCACATTCCATTCCTGCTTTCTCTCTGGAGCTTACTTTTACTCAATCTAACAGTATTATCTAACATATTATAAAATTCAATGGTTTCCGAATTATTCACCTCAAAGGTATGCTGCTCTTACTTCCGTACCGTAAACACGATCGAGATATACTAACAGATGTTACATTACCCTCTATTATAACCAGGCCAACTCCGTCCAAAGTTTACCATCCAAACCATCCGATGATGAACTATTGAAGTTATACGGTTTGTTCAAACAAGCAACCGTTGGTGACAACACCACCACCAAACCAGGTGTCTTTGATTTCAAAGGTAAATACAAGTGGGAAGCTTGGGAAGCATTGAAGGGCAAATCTCAAGAAGATGCTGAATCAGAATACATTGCTTTGGTTGATGAATTGACTGCTAAATATTCTTCTTAGATCTACTATTACAACCTGCTTTTAGACAAAGTTTTTTTAATGTCCGATGAGCACTACTTTACATACGTGCTTTCTTAAATTTTCTATTACTTGATTGATCTATATGGTTTCTAGAATTCTGATTATATACCTCTAATTTAATCGTCTTTGAGTAATATATCTAGTTTCACTCTTTCTTCTCTTTAACGAGCATTAATCTTTCACTGATCCTAATATAATAATCAACCGCTATGATCAAAGGAATCAGAAAAGTGGGGAAGTAAACACCAATCAAGTTATAAATCTGACCATCACTCAAACCATTCTCAGCTCCTTTAAACCAAACATAAATCAAACAGATCAAAGTTGTGAAACTTGCATTCAATCCATAAATTAAGATACTTAGATAGTATCCAGATGAGAACTTTGTAGACTTATTCTTAACAAAATCAACAACCAACAAGACAAACAAAGGTAATTGAAACACCAATTCAATCAAGACAAATGATTTAAGCCATAGTTCAGGTTCAATTGCCAAGAAATCATTATTCTGAGAAACATGGAAGTTCAATAGGGCAGTTTGATACGATGATACAGGGGGTATTATAAATGACGAATCGATTAGTATGGTTATTGGTATATGTATCAGAAAATAACAAAAATAGAATTTATCCAGTTTTAATGTTGATGCCATTTTTAATTTGATCTTATATGGGTTATATGAGTTTGTAATAAGTCTCAATGGGTCAGCTGAACAAGTCCTTGCTTGCTAACAAGTTATTGTGCATACGCTATGAAATTACCAAACCGCAAACCAACCAGATGGACACTCAGACTCGCGCGCAACAGCAACAGCGCCAGAATTGGTGGGTTCTACTTCTAATTTTCTTCTTTTCGAATTCAATTTATAGTGATTGCTTGTTTGCTATAAAATAAACGGAATGAGTCAATCATAATGATACCATCCTAAATCAACATAAAAATCGTAGAACATATACATTTAAACACAAATGCCACAACTGGAGTGTGGAGATGATGGTCTTCGCTCATGGAGCTGTGAAACCATTTGAAGCAAACAAGTTCTGACCAGTCATCCAATGACCATCCTTGGCCAAGAACTTGATGATTGGAACAATATCGGTGATCTCAGTTAATCTGTGGTCAGCACTCATGGTCTTGAAAAATTCAACCCTTTGTTCAGTTTCTTGTCCGTACAAGAATGGGGTATCCATTGGACCAGGAGAAACACAGTTGTATGAGATCTTCTTCTTGTCTTCTTTAGAAAGTGTCTTCACCATTGTCCAAACAGCACCCTTCGCAGCTTGATAAAGTGAGTAGCCATCGGTGTAAGCAGCCAACAAAGATGTGGTCAACATGATCACCGAACCACCCTCACTAACCTTGTTAGCAGCCTCTCTTAAGAAGAAAAAAGCTGCCTTGGTGTTGGTGTTGAACATTGTATCGTAATCTTTTGTAGTTGTTTCACTCAATGGCTTTCTTAAAACCATACCGACGTTATTGATGGCAATATCAACTTTACCAAGTTTAGCAATTGCAAAATCAAACATCTCACCAGTGGCTTCCTCTGTGGTCAAATCACCTTGAAAGACAACTGCCTTGATCTTATACTTTGATTCCAACTCTTTGGCAAAGTTTTCAAGGTCTTCCTTGCCAGAGCTAGAGTGGTAATGTAAGACAACGTTTGAGCCTTCTTCAGCAAATGTAGTTGCTGTCAACTTACCCAAGTTCTTGTTAGCACCGGTAATAATAGTTGCTTTTCCTGAGAGAGACATTGTATTTAGTTTAAGTTTTTGATTGGATTAAGCTTTAAGTTGATTTATCTAATATATCTTGATAATCTATTGATATGCTACTATTGTAGATGAATACCAACTTGACCAACACCAACATTGGCAAATCCATATCCCTTTATATATTGCTATTTGAGATGCTGGGGTACTGTGATTACCTCTTGGACCATTGTGCGGCTGTGCCCGATTAGCCCGCTTTTCCGCCTCTCCAGAACTTAAGTCGATTTAACTCCATCTTCGAGTCGTGCGCAGACAGAGAACTGGCTAGTAACCAGCTTAACTCCAACACAGGCTCCGGAATGGAGTCAAAACTGGCAGAGTTCATCTTGAATTATCTACTTATACCCGGAATGGCTGCAGAACATGCAATTCGATGGTTACAACAACATGGCTAATACAGAAATAAAGTTAAATTATACAGTCAAAAGAAAATAACACTAAAAAACACAGTAAGCACTGGGAGACTGATAGAACAATAGCCACACAAAGATGGAACAGTATCCCAAGTACTAACAAAAATACATTGAACAATCAACATAACCAACGATTACTCATCATCGACCACTAGACCAGCCTCATTGCTACTACCAAACAATGCCTCCTTTCTCTTCGTAACACTATCCAAACCATGTAACTTGAGTAGCTCTTCAGATTGAGAGTCCTCTTTCAACATCTTATCGTGCTTACTGGTCCAGAATCCACCATAATTTTCCAAAATTAGATCCCCAGTACGAATGTAGTTCAAAATAGCATCCAAAAACACATTCAAATGACCACACGAACAATCAAACCAGTAACTTAGCCATCTCAAAGAAATACCAGTGCTTTCGTTAACCGTCTTGAATAGCTCATACGTTGTGCTGAATGTGGAACCAAACTTGTCCAACACCTCAGTCACGGCTTTACCTTTCTCTTCAATAACAAGAGGATCCCATGGTCTATCTTTGATTGGTTCGGGTTCGATCTTCAAAAGCGTTTCAAATGGGATAATTGTATCCGGATCGATTATATTAGCAAAGTCAACATTCAATGCCTTGATTTCATCTTCATTGGCATCCATAAACAAGTTAGCTCCATTGGAAGCATCATCCTTCTTCGTACTACTATCTTCGTCATTGTCCTTATCGTTTGAATCCTTAATGGCAGAGGATGGGTCATTTTCAGGTAACAACTTGTCTCCTTCTTCCTCCCCTTCTTCTGCTTCTTCATCTCCAACCAAACCCTCTCTATTTGAATCACTTCCTTCTTGCTTTTTAGACTCTTCAGAAGAAACTTCAACATCCTTATTCTGCATTGAAACTCTTGCCAATTCTTGAATTCCAGCCTGAGATTCAATAGAAAGTCCAGAATCTTGTTCATTCTCAATCTTTAGTTTCTTAGATTTTCTTTCAGTTCCCTTTCCACTTCCATTTCTTGCTCTTGAACTCAAATTCTTCATTGGCTCGGCGATTTCATTATTGATTTTACAACTTTCATAGTAGGTAATATACTCTTGTAATCCGTACCTTGAAGCGAACTTTCTATATCTATCTCTCCACGACATAGCAGTATGTCTTGGATTCTTTTCAACAAGAGAGATAAAAACAGACTCTGGGATGGATGAATTGTCCATCTTTCTCTTTCTTTCATAAGTCTCAACGTTAGTTTTGAAGCTTAAAACCTCTTTACAAAGCTCATAATCTTCCTCTGAAGTATATTGTGACTTTAGCAAGTTTGGGAGCTCTTTGATCTTGATATATTCACCAGAAGCATCAATTCTCGGTTGGTTAGTATTCGGGTCAATATCATAGACATAATCAAGCTTTCCGGCTAAGATCTTTCTGTATCTGAATCTGATGGAGTTTCCAGTATGTCCCGAAAGAACAGGAAGCTCAGCTATCTTTGCAAAGAAACTATGCGTGGATCTTAGATTTGGATTTCTTCTTATCAATTGCAAAATTGCGGCATCCTCAAGTTCAGTGAACTTGGATGATTTCTTTTTAGGAGCAAGTTCTTTGAGTGCATTGGGTTTGTCTTCAAGCGCAATAGGAGGAGCCGGTAATCCACTCTCAGAAGTACCATCGTTTAGTTTAACGTTAGACGAATCAACAGTAGATTTAGAATCAGACTGATCCTGCTGTTCATCAACTAAGTCAGCGTCGATGGCAAACTCACCAAAATCAATTGATAAATTTCCTGGCAGTTGAAGCGGTTTCTTGATTTTAAAGTTTTCTAAGGATGGCTCAGATTTTTCCTTTTGTGCGGAGTAAATGTAGTTATATGAGTAGACATCATAATCAATATCACTTGACAATGAATTGGCTGTCTTTGCTAAAACAATAGAACTATCAGTCTTAGAACCAACAATTTTTCCACCCAGCTCTTCAATAAGAGAGTCAATATCGCCCTTTTTGGATTTGGTCAAAATATAAAACTCTTTATCTTTCAACACCAATGGTTTATTCTCAGAAGGAACACCGTTCTCCACAACATCGAGATCAACAGCAAGACCGATATCAATATCACCATCGCCATCCTCCGTTTGAGCTCTGATATCAGCAGCTATATCAGAATCAATATCGACACCAGATTCAGATTCAACATGCGCATGAGCGTGAGCGGCCTCTGCAGCTTGTCTTTGCATCGCACCAGACAGTTCTGCCTCAACAGCAGCCACCGCCTCCGCAGCGTTAGCAGCTGCTTTAGCAGTTGCCTCAATCTCCAGCTTTGAAAGCTCATCATCAATCAGTGATCCAGCATGAATTGAATCTTGAGATTCACTCGTTTCTTCAGTGGTAGCAGATAGAGCCTGTGCTTTGGAGTTTGGTTTTGTCACGGATTGCTCTGACGAAATTTGTTGGGCATGTTTTTGCTTCTTATTTTCTAAATCATTGATAGAAGCTTCTATATCATTTGTTAGTCCGTCTGTGGATGTACTCATGTTTGCAGATGGGGGGACAAGGAAGTTTAGTATTGGGAGCAGTTTGCAAGTTCGAAAAGAGACAAGGTGGTGTTCAGGTGCTGTGGATGTATTTACACCGTGTGTGGATGTTTTGAAGTTTTGTTGTTTTGATTTTTTTCTGAAAGTCTCTGCCGTTTCCCCCCACCAAATGCAATGGTGCACGGATGTGTTCTACCGTGGGTCACGTGCGTCATTTTCATTTTATTACGTAATAGGGACAAGCCCCTTTCATATCTCCAGATTTCTACGGTGGTATTTCCCTTCACTAAATTATATCTTTAATTAAAAACCAAAAAACACCCATGACCGTCGCCGATCAATTGCATACAAAAATTAGATTGATCTTTACCTCCTAGAGCCGAAATATGGAGGGGAAAACCAAAACAGAAAAAACTTAGCAAGGTATACCTTGAGACGCAGGAATAAAATGAACACCAAATCAACCAAATGGAGTATCCTTGGTTCTTTCTTCTTCCCTTTGAATAATCACCTCTTTCGACATAAGCTGTCTTAGTTCAGCACTGATCAAGATCTTCTCACCATTCTCCTGTTGAGGATGGGTCTTGTTGATGCCAACTCCATCGTTCTTACGGTCGATTAGCTCAACCATTTGTTGGAATTTCAAAAACAACAATTCCGCTCTGATCAACAAGTCATTGACATCTAATGTACCATTCAAATCATTCATGTATTTCAAAATCTGATCAAACTGGTTTAAATTGTTGATTATAACCTTGGAATGCTTTTCCAAAATTGCCAATGCAAAGAACAAAACGAATTGCGACGAGTGATAATTAGTCCAAAGAATCTCCCACAAGGTCAATGTATCATCAAAGTTCAATTCTCTCTTGAACCAAACTAGTAGCATACGGAAGAAAAAGAACAAGTTGTTTGCATCACATTTTTCAAAGTGAACATACAGCTTAGGTAGCATAAATTGAACCAATTCATTCAAAGTGAGCATCTGTAATTTCATTCCACTTAGGTCCTTCACAAAGTTACGTTCCATTATGTCCATGAAGTGAGCAAAGCACCAGAATGACAGTGGCTCGTTTCTGAGCACATAGTAAACAGGAGACAATAAGTCTGACATACCTTGAACGTAACCTAGATTGATATTGAGTTCGTTATACGAAAACAAGATGTCTTTCATAATCACCAAGTGTGGGTTCTGCAGTTCCGCTTCTTCATCATCATCTCCAGATGGAGAATTCTCAATTTCAGAAGCTGGCTGGTTTCCATTTCCATCTCCCATGTAAATATCCAAATCACGGTCAGTTCTTTTGATATCTTTGTATATTCTAACCTTTTGATCCTTCCAAAACTCATCATTCTCTTGTCTATCACCATCCACAATCCAATTTTGTTTATAGTTTAGATAACTTTCTGTCAACGTAGTGACCAGTTGGTCCCTCTCAAGTTTTGATGTATCCCAAGGAAACACATCCAGAAGGAATAACCATGCTTCTGGTCTCACTTCATTCGTTAATCCTCCATGGAAAATTCTATCTTTAACTTCGTCAACAGTAACTTGCAATCTTCCGGTGTTGTCAAAAAACGAATCCCATTCAACTTTACTCACAGGTTTCAATCTGGTGGCTTTGGCAACCTCCTGAGGAGTCAACTCGATGAAGTTATCACCCAATTCAGCCTTGATGATCTCTGAATAGTATGAATTACCAATTAGGATCTTTCTTGATTTTTCAGCTTCTTCTTGAACGGATAAAGCCCACTTGGCCAAGTAAACATTGGCACTGTCAAAGTCATCACCTATACGTTTAACCTCAGGCTTTTTCAATAACTGCTTGATGGGCTGAGGTATTCTATTGTTGTCAATCACGGTGTTAACAGTGTCTTTAGCCACCTTTGTAATTCTAGCCAATCCGGATAAAAGTTTCCACTTTGTGGCCGTAACAATATCATTCAAATTTTCTCCAATCTCCTTCATGGTCAACTCACCATCCTGATTTCTATCCTGCATTATACTAGGAGCAAAGTTGATGATATCGTCCTTGGTTGGGTTAACCAACATCAAGTTTTTCTCCAAACTAGACTCTTCCAAAACGCAATAGTTTTTCAAAACACTGTGTAATCTATCACCACCCCAGAACAAAACTGAAGAGCTACCCTTTGTGTTGTCTGCAAATGGTTCAAAATTCTTGCTTCTCAAAGACTGTTCACGTTTGAAACCTGGAGACTCATCATCGTGGAAAAATAGAGCGGGCAATCTTTCCATTGAGTCCTTAGGAAATAGCAATATTGACCCGTACCACAAGTTACCTGTCTTTGGTCGAAACTGTATACTGTACAACGAGCGTAAATTCACAGCAAATGCAAATGAGGTCATAGATGAGAATTGTGGCCTATCAATGAATCGGTTACACTTGGGCTTATTATCATTTTTGGAGGATGAGCTCTTGTCTGTTGAAAGACCATAAAAATCATAATTTTCTCCATCTAAACCATAAAGGTCAAAATATTCCAATGCCTGTCTGTCGTCTGCGCTTGAAATAACTGATTCTGGAATATATGCTAATATGAGGTCTAAATTGGTTGCGTCCTGCGTAGGCTTAACTAGAACCAGGTACCCTGGAACATTGTCTTTCTTTGAGGATGTGGCATGGATGTAAACCTTTGATTTGGAATACAATAGCTGGCCCTTGCCTGGTGGAAACATGGTGACCATTGTTGAGTTTCTATAATAAACTGAATGGATTAATGGTCTATTAAGGTTAGTAAGATCAAAATGAGCCTGCAAAATTGATTCATCTTGTCGCCACCTGATTTTAACAAGCTTTATCTTTCTACGCAAATAACATCATCGATTCCCCAGACAAATGCGCAAGGCTTAATTTACTGGCGCAGCAAGTGGGCTATTTTTGCATCACCTGCAAAGGCTACTTGAAGTTTCAGCAATTTGATCAGGTTTTCAGCTTTCAACGAATTCTACAAAGCAATTACCACAATATAATAGTATTATTTATATGTATACCTTAACTCTATATAGTTAAACTAACCTTGGGATAACCAGCATCCAACATATCAGAAATACTCACTGGTCTGCAAGTTTTCAATTGAGCTCTCAATGAACGAAAGTAATGTACAAAAACAAAAACAAAAATTATATATTTATTAGCATCGATATGAGTAGAGTGATTTTCTGTTATTCATCATGCTCTAGAAAGTACTTATAAGTTGGACCATATCCAACTCTTTTGCTACTTTTCTTGAACCGTTCTTCATTATTCTTCTCCTTGTGTGCGCTATTATGGGGAAAGTAAAACACATGTACAGGAGGCATGTAATAGTTGGATTTGATGGGAAAGTAGGTGTACCTCGATCCACTTGGCTTATCCACACCACCATTTATGGTTTTCAACATGTTATTTTTGATACTCTGATTGTTCCCCATACCAGGTGGAACCATGCCATAAATCTGTCTTTTAATAGGAAGCTGATGATGTTGATTTTGATGTTGCTTTTGCAATTGTTGGAATTGCTTTTGTTGCTGTTGCTGTTCAAGTTTCAATTTCGTGAAGTCTTTAGAAATGAGAACCTCATTACGATCATTGTAAAACGAAGGATTACGACCACGCACGGAAATAGCAATTGATTTCAGCTTGGATATTCTTTTCACTGTGTTATTTGATAGCTTTAGGTCCATCAAAAGATTGATATAATAATAGTCCTTGGCAACCGATTTACCATTGTTTGGGGTTGCTTTCTTGAATTGAAATCTTTTGAGAACAATGGATTTGGAGCCTTGAAATGGGTCGAGGTCTATGGAAGAAGAAGTTAGATATGCCACATTGGATTCTTTTGATTCATCTTGTGGAGTGAGCTCCGGAATTGCTTCATTACTATTTGTCGATGTATTAGTGATAGTTGCAGTTGCGGTAGAGTCGGGAGGGATCACATCGACAGTATCTGTACCATTAGTATTGCCCTGTGCATCGGCAGAAGCACTGACATTATTACTAGAAGGCCCACTAATCGATGAGCTGCCTCCATGAACATTCGAATCAAACACTATAATTTCAACCATTTCTTTCGAGAAGTTAGAATCTGACTCAACAGATATTCGTATCCCTTCAATTCGCAGCTTTTCATCTTCAGTACCGTTCTTCTCTATGTAAAAAGAAGGCAGAGACTCAAAATTCAAAGTAATGGACAATAAATTGAAGTTTCTTCTGTAACATGCTATGGGAAATTCAGAATCATTATCTAAATTTAGATATTTCTGATTGACGTAAAACTTTCCCTCCATGAGACAGTCAATTCCGTATTTGATTTCCTTGTTTTTGTCATCAACGATGGCACCAATCACCGACTCCGAAGGTTCATCGAGTTTACGCAGACTTAATAGCTCTTTGTAAAAGCTAGTGTTAGATCCAAGTTTGAAAAGATTAACGGAACCTTTTGGCTTCACAAATTTATGTTTAGGTTTCACTAATGTACTGTTCTCATTAATTTGGAGGGCAGTATCTTTGTTTTCATTTTTGAAAGATTCAATACTCGAAGGCTGTTCCTTTTTGATTTCGATATTGAACGCAGTTCCATTACTGGTAGTTGCTTGCACAGAGGACGTTTGCAACTGGCTAGTTTGTACAAGAGGTGGCGTAAATCCTCCTGGCGAATTGATATTGTTGTATATTGGAGTTGGATAGTTAAAATACATCGTAGCAGCATTAGGTAAACTAGATGGATATTGATTGGTAGAAACACGAGCCTGAGACTTTTCTGGAGTTTGCTCCATGAGATCTCGACTCTCATCATTCATCATTGGAGTATTAACACTCGAGGAGCCCGAGACTTTTCCTTCACTACCATGTCGGGTGGGATAAAGAAACGCCAAGCCGGGGACATAAGGGGTGCTTAAGGAAGGAGGACTGAATGCGATTTGAGATGGAGTGAGCCCTGAAAACGGGTAAACCACTCCTTGATCTCCTCCTTGTTGCATTTGTTGCATCTGGTACGACAGTAAATGTTGTTGTTGCTGCTGCTGCTGTTGTTGTTGTTGTAATATCAGCTGTTGTTGCAATTGTTGTTGCTGCTGTTGAAATTGTTGAAATTGGAATTGATCTGATGCATTGAATGTAGTGTCTAGAGATTCATCTATAGCTAGCTCACTAGATGCCTGTTCAGACTGCTGATTCATAAAAGAATTCATTAAAGAATACTGCTGGGCAGCTAGGTTCATTATTTGATACTGCTGCATCTGTTGCAACTGCTGCAGCTGCTGTCTTTCCTGGGCCTCTATAGGAATCAAGCTTGCATAGTGCGATGTCATCTTGGTAAAATCTGTGATGGATGGGTGATTCAGCACTGCTTGATCTAGATCTAACCATTGCTGCTGTTGGTTTTGATTTTGGTTCTGGTTCTGGTTCTGGTTTTGTTGGTGCTGCTGTTGTCGATCATGTTGCTGGTGCTGGTGCTGGTGCTCACGTTGAAGATGTTGATGTTGATGTTGGTTCTGGTTCTGGTTCTGGTGCTGGTGATGGCTGTGCGGAGGGTGTTGCTGATTTGACTGATTTGATTGATTTAGTGGCTGGTGCTGTTGTGTATCTGATTGTTGGGCCTGTTGCTGATGAGAGGAAGAATTGTGCAATAGCCATTCGGATTTTTCTGAGTCCGAAGTCTCAATCGAAGTCACTGAGAGTCTGTTTGAAACAGAAGAAGGTAAAATGGAATCAGGTTGTTGAAGAGGAAAAAAATTGAAATCAGGAAGAAACAGTTGGGCAAACTCGTCCGACATTGATGGATTACGGTGCTTTGGACTATCTGTACCGATACAGAGGAACACAAGTATATCTTCAGTTAAGGAAAAGAAAGGGAGTCTTGAACTGTGCTTGAAAACAGCAAAACAAAATACAGCAATAAGCAAAAATCTGATATTAGTAGGTCACAAACTAGTGTACATACATAGAGTTGGAGGTGGAGCTGCTCTGATGTGCACGAAATGAAATATCTATTGTATCTGAAATCAAATCCATCTCTCTGTCTCACTCGCTCAATCTCACTCCCGGGCCACAGAGTGCGAGATGGCTGTGTGCAAAATCACATGTCTCTGTGCTGTACTCTCTTTAGCTGCTGGCACGATAGAGCAAACACAATAGATATTCAAATGGTAACTTAATCAGCGGACAAAACTACATCGTATCCACCTGTCCATTCAGATACACAAAACACACTCTGCTCCGTAAATGATTATCTTAATCACCAAGCTGAATAGGGCAGAAAAGAACTAAGAATAGACAAACCCGATGCGGCTTCACCGCTCCGGTTACATTAAAAAGAGACTGGAAGCAGATTGCGACATTTGATTTACGTACAAGAACTGGATAAATAATACAAACAAAATGTTTGTGAGATGGAATGTAATGGTACAACTATAAATTAATGCATAAGAAGATTATATCCTTTTCTTTTCGCTGAATGCACTGGCGGAAACGGCAGCTCCCAATATACTCGAATTGTCAATACTAACAAGCTTTATATTGGGCAACCCTAAGAGACCATGCTCAGTTTCCAAAATATCTTCAGTCTTTCGTCTATACGAGTTGAAATGATGCAATGTTGACCCAACGTAGCCCACATTGATCACTTTTCTTTCCAGCAAACTAGCATCTTCTTCAGCCATTATTTTGACAATACCGAAGATAGCAGTAGCAAGCAGTAAACTGCTTCTAGATATGATGGAGTCTACTAAAACATTCAACTTTCTATAGTCCTCAAAGCTCAACTCCAGTTCAAATTCATCCCTTATCAATTGCACAGCATATTGATAATCATTTTCGGAAAAGCTGCAAACTAGAGCACCACTAACCTCAAACTTCTTGAACAATGATGACTCTTTCCGTATAATAATATTGTTTTCGAAAATTTCACCTGCTTCTATCATTGATTCGACTCCTATTCTAAACAGTTCACCAATGTATCGTCCACCAGTTAAATATTCAAGTGGTTGTAAAAATGGATAAGTTTCATTCAAATATATCTTCACGCCTCTGATCTTACTTATTTGAAAGTTCATCTTCAAATCGAGATCTTTGTTCAATAGATCACTGAAGAATGAACCAAAAAATGAAAGTTCAGAGTTTAGTATACGATTTTGTAACTTGAATGATGCATTGATACCCGTACCTAAGACCAAACCAATTGGACAATCATGCATATATAAACCAGATATATAAACTGCAACGGCATCATTAAGGATTGAATTTACCTTGATTTTGATATTTTTCTCAGCAAAAAATACCTTCTCAAATAAAGTAGCCAGATTCTTACCCTTTATATCATCTGATAATTTATAACCTTTACTCACAACAGTGATAAAACCATTATTTGGCTCCGTTTGAGTGAATGGGAAACTCCATGATATTCCCGTGGGTATCACTTGATTTTTTGCAAACAAGTCAAATTTATCAAGGGTGTATTCCAGCTTATCTGCGATTCTCTTGAAAAAATCAGTATCCATTTTTTTCAAATCATTTGTAATTTCCCATGTTTCACTGACAAGGATGTTATATTTGGATTCTCCTAACAATTCAACAACACTTATTTTCAAAGATGATCCACCAAGATCAATAACCAAAATCCTCCCAGTTTCATTCTTGCTTGGAATCAAGGTTTTAGTGGGAAGCATGGATCTATTTGAATTATTATAAAAAGAGTCCCGCAATTCATATACTATATCAGAAACAAACTCGGGTATCTTTGAAATGTTGAAACTGTTATGCATCTGTGAAGTCAATGAATCCAAATAGGATGATGGTTCCAATGGAGCTTCTAGCATTGCTTTTGGTGGAGAGAGTGGTGGAGTGGATGTGGAAGATGTGAGTACACTGCTCTTTGATGATGATAATGAAGAGCACAGCTCTTCACTGAAGATGAAAGGTTCTTGGTTTGGTATTATCATCTTGTATGAGTAAAGAAAATGGAGTGTGTATTTATTAATGCTATGTAACCTTAAGAAAGTTAAATGATTCCTATGGATGATGAAATGGGTATTTAAATGTTTTATGTATGCCGAGCTGTTGATATCTCTGGTATATAACAGCAGGAGTAAAATGTACCAGACAAGGACAGAGAATTAAATGGTTGGTATATCAACTATATGGTTATCTTATGTAGCCTCAGAATAGATAAATAGGCGTTGTTGTTTCAGAATAAGGTGATTTGGAGAGAGAGAGAGAGAGAGAGAGAACCAAACCAGTTTAGGAAGTTGTTGGAATATATATATATATGTATATATACAGATACATATACATATTTATACAACCCCTGATGAATACTTGATGTCACTTCATAGAGGATCGTCTAGCAGGTTGTAGTATGGAGAGATTCTTGTATGGGCTTCTGGCTGGCAATTTCGCATGTTGCAATGTCACCTTTTCGCGCGCTTTGTGATCGCGATGTAACATTCTCGCTCCAGTTCCCACCATGGCAGACGTTTCCTAGTCAATGGGAAACGGTTAAGTTTGATGTTTGGAAGAAATTGAGACAAGGAAGGGGGATGAGGTTCCATTGCAAAACATTTATCTGCCTTGAAATATGTTACCATATGGAACGTTTCATACAAAAACAGGGATTCGGTGATTTCAACGTGCTTCAATCCAAGAGAAGTAAAACAAATATGGACCTTCGAAAGAAACCTATGTAGTGAAATCAGATTTCCATATAATGCCCTGTTGAGAGACTAGTTATAAACTTCCCAATCCCTTGACTCATAAAATATTAGACCAAGCTGGATACATGTATCTATGTTCCTTATGCTGGTATTCGGAAGTTGGCTATTCTGGAGTAGCACTTAACATGATACAGAAAATGCCGCTCTGGATGCACATAGCGGTGATTACGTCAGGGTGGTGATGATGTCATCTGTTTTGTAATCAGTGCTCCACCAAGCTTCCAGAGTTTGGTAATTGATATACTCAGTAAGCATGCTCCAAGGCTTATCATTCACCCAAAACTCTATGAAATAGCCTCTCTCTGGATGACTATAAATTATCGTACGCGTGGAGAGAAGTAACTCACTCAAAAGCGACGGCGACGCGTAAAGAAGACAAACAATTTGAGCGTTGATGGAATCATCTTCGCTTGTTATTGTCAACCGGAATATATATATAGATTTCTTCACCAAATTCAAATCAATTCTCAGAAGAATGCCTAGTTACATTGAATTTGATTCCAATTGTCAAAATATTTTTAATATATCGATCAGCGAATGATAAAATAGGTTTTGTCCCTGATTATCATGAGCCAGGCAAAATATCTAAAGGGTCTCAACTTGAACCAGTTGCAGGCCGTTACTGCTCCTAATGCATCAGTCCTTCAAATCATAGCTGGCCCTGGAACGGGGAAAACAAAAGTGCTCACATCTAGGGTTGCACATCTATTGACCCATCACAATATCCAACCTCGAGATTTGATAGTTACTACCTTCACAAAAAAAGCAACAATAGAAATGACCCAAAGATTGAACTTAATTATGAAGGAATACCCACAGATTGACATCAGCCAGCTGTTCATTGGAACTTTCCACTCCATATGCGCCAAACTTTTGAGATTCTATGGTCATCATATTGGCATGAACAAAAACTTTCAATTCGTAGATGATACCGAATCTTGCGCTATTATCAAAAAAATCTTACAGAAGCACGAACTTGGAACTGGTGGAACCCTAAAACAAGAAGACGAAGGTGAAACAGTCACAACAAAGGACGTGAAACATTACAAAAATCACATATCAGCTTGGAAAGCAAAAGGTTTGTTTCCACCGGATGTGGTGGTAAGCCCAGATGATCGAGACAATACAGTTAAATTGGAAATTTTCATAGAATACCAAAATACTATGAATAGTATGAACGTTATTGATTTTGATGACTGCCTACTATTTGCTTTGAAACTAGTGAAAACATACCCCTCTTGTATCAAGTTTGTAGAGCATATTCTCGTTGATGAATTTCAGGATACGAATTTAGTTCAATTACAACTAATCTACCATTTCTCCCATAGATCAAATAATGTCACAATAGTTGGAGATCCAGACCAGAGCATCTATGGGTTTAGATTTGCTGAACCAAAGAATATATTCAAACTACAAGAATACTACTCGTCTGCAAATAGACAAGTTGAAACCATCCATTTACAACACAATTATAGATCAACTTCTAATATCTTGGACTTGGCAGAGACGGTAATGAGACAGCAAAAGGAAGACAGAGTTGTAAAGGAGCTGAAATCCAACACCAGTGCTGCAAATAAACCAGTGTATTACGATAAACACCATGAAAAGTCTAACGAGTCAGAATCAATAGCCAAAGATATTGAAAAGCTGGTTAAGGGCTCTTACAAATATTCAGACATAGCTATTTTGGTTAGATCTTCATTTTACTCACGTTCGTTAGAACAAGCATTGATCAGAAATAGAACACCTTATGTAATTCTTAGAGGTGCAGCGTTTTGGCAATTGACAGAAATCAAATTGGTTGTCTCTTTGCTGAAGGTGATTGCTTCAGAAGCTGACTGGTTGGGTTTTGAGAAATGCTTATCATTCTTCATTGATGGATTAGGCCCGAAAAAGTTACAAAGCATTGAAGAAGAGTACATTAGAATTCACAAGTCAGGCATAGAGCCTTCCATTCCCAAGTTACTAGATACCTTTATTGAAAGGAAAGGTTTCAGTTCTAAAGTCGGAAACGAAGTATCTGAATTTTTATCCATTGTCGAAAAAGTCAAGGGAATGCTGAAACTTGAAGAAGAGCAATTCGCGTTGAGAGATCCTTCACATGGTGCAGAGAGTCTTGATGTCGAAAGACCATCTGATTTTGAGAGAAGCAAATCAACAATAAAAAAGGTTCTTAGCTTCTTAAGAGCAGAAACAAAGTTGATCGATAAACTGTGTGCTCTGAGATTGAAAACAACAAAAAAACTGAGGGACCCTCATGAAGTTGAGTTGGAGATCACACAAAACATAGAGGAATTAGAGAAACAGCTACTAACGTTTGAACCAACAGAAGAGGTCTTACTAATGGACGCTTACAGCGAAAATAGTAATGTGAAAGAAGAGGATAGTTCAGAACGTACCAATATCCGAGAGACATTGACTCAATTTTTGGACTCAATATATCTTTATGAGCAATCCACGGACGAGAAATTGAACGAGGACAAAAAGGATGCGGTTTGTATCGTCACAATTCATGGCTCCAAAGGGCTAGAATGGCCGGTTGTCTTTGTTCCTGGTTTATGTGAAGGAATTATACCCTCGGCCTTCTGTACAAACGATGAAGAAGCTGTGAACGAAGAAAGAAGATGTCTTTACGTTGCGATAACCAGAGCTAAAGAACTATTATATTTGAGTAGCTTTGAAACTGAAAGTTATGGTGGTGGTGGTGGTGAAGCAGCTAAGTCTTACTCAATTTCCCAATTCATCAGTCCGATATTGAAGTCAAAATACATTGAACAAAGAAATCTTCAGGCTTCAAACAAGGCAATTAGCTCTCGAAGCTGGCAGAAGAAACCAGCCTTTACTGAATCGAACCAAAGCAAAATCAATGGATTCATGTCTGCCTCCAGAGTTGCTAATCTTACGAACAAGCGACCAATCTATCCGCTGCCAATTTCCAAAAAGATCAGGCATGCTGAGAAAGAAAGCTTAGGAGTGGGAGAGCCTCTTGCGAAACCTAACAACTTTTCTAACTCGTCTTTAATCAATCTTCAGGCAGTGGCGGCAATGGAGGCGATTAAGTCCAACTTTGAGAATGGTAGGGCTACACCAGTGGAGAGACCCAAGAAAAAGAGAAGATTAGGAATGGGTAAACCTTTACGGCCTTTTTTTTCAAAATGAGAGACATCATATGCTCTATCTTATCTTCTAAATTACTTGGCTACTACCTTTTTATCGGAGTACATGTACATTAAAAAGCTTGATTCATAAAACTACTAAATTTTGATATTCGTAACAGAGAGATGTGTAGTAACGTTTTTTGGACGTATCAACAATAATGGATTTACATGGTGAAATGATCTTTTAATAGGCTAATCAAAAACAAAGGGAATCGAATAAAAGGTTCCGCTCTAATGTACACTATTGATCAACAATGCCTCATTAGGTTACCAATCCGGTAGATTTACATATTCTTGTCTGTTGATGTGTCAAATTTACATACGTTGTTGTGGACTAAAAGTGATCTGATATGATCCATAACAAGTGACACATACAGGCCATGCGAGACAAACCACTAAAATGGCTGGATCAGCTTAGGTTCGTCTTGATTTGATGTGTCTTCATGTCCGAATTGGGCAGAATATGCATTGTGATATACCACATCAGTGTGATCCTTATTATGCAAGTAAACCGAAGTTTGTCCAAACGAAGTAATATGCTTTTCAGAATGGCAAAGTAATTCATTTGCTTGAAACCAGCCATCCTGTTACCGGAGCTAATGTACCGCGCACGCCCCGTTTTGATCTCTTGAATCACACGGGGAAGGGATGCTAGGTTGGCTTTATCATGGAAAACTTTGAACCAGGCCAGGTAGCGTCTGAATATTACCAGAATTTTCATGGTGTCATATAACGTGTGTGTTACTATATATATATAATTGTATATAAATTGAACGCAAATTTAAAACACACATGAAATATATGTATCAAATATAAGCCCATGCCGCAGACTCCATCTCCAGTTCGACCGGTGACACATGTTTTAGCCGGGAGTTTTAGATCAGCTTTAGAATCTGCGCGACGCCGCTCGGTGATCCCTCAAATTACACCGCCATGGCGCGCTCCTGTAACGATTCTGGAACCAGCCATCTTGAAGTTTGCAAAATGTGACACCTCAGAATTGTACCAAGATCAAAGCTTCTTGGAAACCAAACTACCCCAAAAATAATATATATATATATGGCAAGATGATCTTTTCCCCCAAAGTTGAATCAAAAGAAAATCCTATGTTTGTGTTCTTTTTCCTTTCTTTTAAAACACTCTTTTTTCAAATCTAACAAGAATTCTTTCGCTTCCTATCAAACGCCTCTTTATAATTGAACACTCAATATAATGAATACAAAATCAACGTTACTTCTGTTAGCTTCTTGCCTATCAAAGGTAAACGGTTACTACTGGAATTCTTCTTCCAGTGCTGTTGAATCTTCATCTTACTCCTCATCATCCTCTTGTTCAACTGATATTACTACAACCATTACCTCTAAAATCACAATTGGATCATCTTCATCTCCATCACCATCTTCCTCTTCGCCTTCATATTCATCATATTCCTCAAGTATATCATCTACTACTCCTACTCCTTGGATTGAAGGTGCTTGGGTTAGCGGTGCTCCAGAATGGACAATATATATTCCTCAATCATCTTACGATGACTTTGAAGGATTTGATTTGGAATCTTTGGAATTATCTGCTGGTTTCGCTTTGGACTCTAGCGCTGCTTCTATTTACTCTGACAGCGATAAATTATCAAACTCTGTCATCAACAATGATTCTGTCGACAGTGATCTCTCTTTATCTTTTGATGGCCGTACCAATGCTGATATTCTTTCAATCGTTATTCCTTGTGAATTGAATAGCACATTGGTTGCAACATATACTGCTACTTTTGCCCTATATATCGAGCTAGGTAGTAGCTCCAAGGTTAAGAGAGAAAGTCTTCAGTTTATTTTGACTGGATCTATTAAGAGTGTTTCTTCTTCTTCAAGTGATGTGTACGTGGATGTTACATCAACTCCAGAGGATACAGTGACTTCCAACCCAACCACAACTTTGACTGAAGGTGCTACTATCACAAGCACTTTCACATCTTGTTCGGGTGGAGTTTGCTCTCTTGCTACAACCACTGAAATTGTCTCTTACTCTACTTCAACCATCTCTGGCTCAGAAACCATCATCACTACTTACTATCCATTATCCTCCAGCTCTGATGCTATTACTTACTTGACCGAAACTCCTACAGTCACTGAAACAATCACCTCATGCTCTGCTGGTTCCTGTACTACTTACACTACCAAAGAATTGGTTTCATCCTACACTACTACTATCTCTGGTGAAGTCACTGTTATCACTACTTATTGTCCTTTGACCGCTACAAGTTCTGCTGCTACGGAAGAAGAATTCGCTACTACAACTGAGACCGTCACATCCTGCTCTGCCGGTTCTTGTTCCACATATGCTACTACTGAATTAGTTTCATCCTACACTACTACTATCTCTGGTGAAGTCACCGTGATCACCACTTATTGTCCATTGACTGCTGAGAGTTCTGAAGCCGTTACTTACTTGACCGAAACTCCTACAGTCACTGAAACAATTACCTCATGCTCTGCCGGTTCCTGTACTACTTACACTACCGAAGAATTGGTTTCATCCTACACTACTACTATCTCGGGTGAAGTCACTGTTATCACTACATACTGTCCATTGACTGCTACAAGCTCTGCTGTTACGGAAGAAGAATTCGCTACTACAACTGAGACTATCACATCCTGCTCTGCCGGTTCTTGTTCCACATATGCTACTACCGAATTAGTTTCATCCTACACTACTACTATCTCTGGTGAGGTCACTATTATTACCACATACTGCCCATTGACTGCTGAGAGTTCTGAAGCCGTTACTTACTTGACCGAGACCCCTACAGTCACTGAAACAATCACCTCATGCTCCGCTGGTTCCTGTACTACTTACACTACCGAAGAATTGGTTTCCTCTTATACTACAACAATCTCTGGTGAAGTCACTGTTATCACTACATACTGCCCATTGACTGCTACAAGCTCTGCTGCTACGGAAGAAGAATTCGCTACTACAACTGAGACTGTTACATCTTGCTCTGCCGGTTCTTGTTCCACATATGCTACCACCGAATTAGTTTCATCCTATACTACTACTATCTCCGGGGAAGTCACTGTTATCACTACTTATTGTCCTTTGACCGCTACAAGTTCTGCTGCTACAAAAGAAGAACTCGCTACTACAACCGAGACTGTCACATCTTGCTCTGCCGGTTCTTGTTCCACATATGCTACTACCGAATTAGTTTCTACTTACACCACTACTATCTCTGGTGAAGTCACCGCCATCACCACCTACTATCCATTGACTGCATCCTCCTCTTCAAGTGACACAGGAATTAGTTCCAGCATGGGTGCTGGAAATTCAATGATGGTTGTTCCAACTACTTACACAACAGTTATTTCAGGAGTGACTACCGTTTTGACTACTTTCTGCCCAGCGACCGTTCAAACTTCTGCCTCAATAATCACCTCTTCAACAACAGTGAGCACTATTACCACCGTTGTTAAAGGAGTTACTACTATTTACACCACCTACTGTCCAATATCTGATGCATCATCATCATCATCATCATCATCATCATTCACACCATCATCATCGGCGGCAGCAGCAGCAGCAACATCAACAATTTCAGCAACTTCATCATCTATTTATACTACTTCAGCTGTTACTATTCCATCTGATGATAGCACTATTGAATTGTTTGCTGCTACTACAGTTTCTAATGACATTATTGAAGGCACCCCAGAAGTTGTTACTTCAGTTTACGAATCAACTATCTCGTCCATTGATGTGACGTTGACCACTTACAGTACACAGACTATTACTTCTTCAAGCGAGTCTTCCACTATCACAACACTGTATGTTAGTTCATCATCAACTGAATCATCTTCTTTTACTGTTGCTTTGTTAGAAAATGAAGCTGCTGGTGTCAAGGCAGTTACATCCACAGGTATAATAGGTTTAATATTTGGTTTGATAATGATGTTGTGAATCATTCAATAGTGTTTGAATAATAATTTTTTTTTCTATCTCTACTTTTTTCTCTTTTTGGTTTATATATGTATATTATTATCGGAGCTATATAAAGTAGCTCCCAACTCTTGCCTTTATTTATTGTTGAATACAGGATAGTTTTTGTCATCCTGAGCAAGCTTTGCCCCTTTGTAATTAGTGATCCGTAAACAATTGGAGAACTTTGTGTCAGTCGATTCACAAACTCATTTTGAGCCTATATCGTTTGTCTGTTATGTAGAAATAGTAACGATGGGATATATATTTGTGTACTTATTACAACGAGAGGCTCTACAGGTGAAATACTTGAAACAGCATGAGAGTCTGATCTGTGTTAAGGGAATTAAGTACATAAACAACGAATGTGTTTCCCTGATAACAATGTTGAGAATAATATAGTAGAAGTTTGGGCCAATGGTAAATGTATCAAAAAACATAGTAATCACACTTCACCAGTTTTTCAAATGAAAAGAAGATAGATCTATGAGGAATATATTGAACATCAATCTAGCGATCTTTTCCCCCCCATTCATCCATAAAAAAGGGATGGTGTGGTGAATAGACCGCATCGTATCGGATTCTTGAAAGGAACAAGAACTACTAAACAAGACAAGATTTCGGAAACGACAGAGTTTTCTTTTATAACAAAATTTTGAAATTTTTGTTGGTTTGTGCGCACTACTTTCCATGCCCTGTGTGTTGTGGATGACGAGGGTATCGCGGCCTGGTCCGCACAATAATTTGATCTCCATATTGAAAACGGACAAGTCTTGAATATTGTACAGAACACTAGGTATGCATTAAATTGCTTTAGAAACGGTGATTATAGTAGAAAAGTATTAGTAAAGAAAGAGGAAACCAACTTGCATTACGATCAAGGGTATCAAGTGTGCTGGAGACTTGAGCGAAACCAACCTGCTTCTGATACTGTGTAAGCTGACTGGCACCGTTGGCCCCTAGCACTCAAAGTAAAGAAGCACCATTGTATATATATATATGCAGCAATTGAAATCAAAGGATAGCAATACCGACGGGAAACTTAACGGGACTATATATTTGCTGGGATGCCCTGGTATGCCCTGGCAGCTGAGCAGAGTATTGCAAATCAATCGCATTTTATCGGTTATCTGTCAACAAGATATGACACCCCTACACCGGCTGCTAATCAATTTTCAAGGGACCGAGAACCACAAGTCACTTAAATGGGTGATATCGGACCAAATGTGACTATTTCATAAGCGGCCTACCTGATTCGACATATTACAACAAATGCAATCGTTTATCGGTCCTAGCTTGTTGGAAAGATACTACGTACTGCTATTTGAGGAAGATTTTTCCACATCACATCAGAAGAGCAATATATCTTTGCCATACTTCCCATCTCGTTTATGCCATCAGAACATCCAGTCTATCCACCTATACTTCTTTTCATATAAGACCCTTAGCAAATCAGAGCAAACCTAGTAGCTCACTTCCTGATTTGATACTCACCATAAGAGAAGAAGGCTCATTGCATATCATTTCAGACAACTCATAAACAAAAGATGAGCTCATCAAATATCGCAACCCGTCCCTCCAATTCATCAATAACACCTTCTACTCAATTGATGAGATCTAAACCTGGAGCCACTCCTGAGTCAAACGCATCTTCCCCTACCGGTACAGCTCTCCCAATAACCAAGATAATCACATCTAGAGAATGGATTCTTCCCCCAAGACCAAAACCGGGCAGAAAACCAAGTGCTGACACTCCCGCCACAAAGAGAAAAGCTCAAAATAGAGCTGCTCAAAGAGCTTTTAGGGAGAGACGAGCTAATAGGGTCGGTGAGTTGGAAACTCAAATATTGGAACTGGAGAGGGAGAAGAGTATAAAAGAGGGTATTTTAACGAATACGATCAAGGGATTGCAAAATGAAAATGATGCTCTCAAAAAATCAATGCTGGAATTGAAGGGTACCATGGAACAAATTCAAAAGCAAATGAATTATAATGCAACCCATCATTCATCTCGCCCAGCATCTCGCCCAGTCTCCCGCCCAGCATCTCGTCCAGCATCTCAAGTATCCACTCCTCACACTACTG